>JAEBDU010004070.1:0-21847 GCA_016802625.1 Heliconius numata | reverse complement strand
TTTTCTCTTAAAGTTCTTTGTGATGGTAGTCTGAAACGTTGGACTCTCACATTTATAGGTATATAGTCTTTTTAATAATTGATAAAAATATAAATAAGTGCCAAATTAATTTGAAATTATACTACGAATATTTTTAAATATTAGGACCTTTTCTAACATCTATTATAATTTGATCATCAATCGCAATAAGGAATCTTAGAATTGGCATGGCTTTACCTAGAGACTTCATTACTTTTTTGAGAAATAAAGAACTTCATCGAGGCAAGTCTGGTTTTTTATGGGTGTTTTTGAAGGTATAGTAGATATATACGTGAACTGTATTATTAAATGATATTATGTCGATGCTTATTAAAATTGTTGCTTTTAGCAAACCCCGAGAAAATTCTCAAAAGAGAATTTCTCTGGAATGTGTTATTGATGCATCACAAATACATTATTTATATGCATAACTGATTGTACAATTGCGTCTAATTCCCATATGAGGTTAGAATTGCTGTAGGTATATTGAGACGACTGACGACCAAATCTTGTAAACTTCAGATAGCATAGTAAAAAATGTTTTGGTATCACTGAGTACTCTGAAATAATATTAACGAATGATTTTGTTTCTTTCATTTTTTAACTGCTTAGTGACTGAGTGTTCTATAGGTCTTAAGTTAATCTCCGTATATACGTTTGAATTATAAATATCAGTGTTGGTTTATCTAATTATAACTATTAAAACATGATCTATGTCTATTTTTTGCTGTAATTACACCCAAAAAGGCCTTTAATTCAATATTTGTAGGAAAAACAATCTGCAAATTTACACTATTTAACCGTACTAAACCACTATATAGCTTTTAAATAGCTATTTAACAGTTAACACCCCATGGCTCTTATAACAAGAACTACAATAGAGCATAGTCACGATTGAATCAATCATGACGACTGGGGTAAAGTAAATGTCGACTCGACTTGACTAATCCAGATACCGTTTGAAAGCGTAAAATGATAATTTAACGTTTGGGGAACGGAGCAGAAGTGAAATTATTTGTTGTGGGCAAATCAGTTTTTTTTTTATGTTTCACGCTGTATCCCGCATGTAGCATGGTATGCAGAGGAACCTTCTGGTAAGACACTCCGCTCCCTACATTCCGCCGAATTCAGAAGTAATTTTCTAAAAACATTGTTTTAACTGGACTGGAAAGAATTTTAACATTCTAGCGAAATTTGATCTTATTACTAATTTATGAAATAGTTTTAAATTATATTCGTAACTTAATATTTGTTTCCATATACTTTATTTGATGAATTATTTTCTTTATTTCCAGATAGACCCAAACACAGCGTTCCTCCGCGCGGCCCGCGGCGGTCAGCTCGACACAGTAGTCGACTTACTCGACTCCGGTGCTGTAAAAGATATAAACACATGTAATTCGGTAAGTTGTTATAAAATTGACATACATTTTATAAGTTAGAGAGATGTCTGATGTTTTTTTATTAGTTTATAGAAATTTTATGTTGGGATATGGAAACTAATGCAACGCTTTGCATAGACAAAAGTGTTTCTTTTACAAACTATATAGGAGTGCCTTACTAGGCTCCCTTTGCCTTCCTTCCTACATAAGGGAAACAGGATGAAGCTGAAAAAGAAATATTTAAAATGAAATGTGTGTAGTTGACAATTGTATAATTTTTATATTTTAAAGTTCTCATCAGTCCTAAAACCAGTGATTTCCTAAAAACAAGCACCTCCAAAGTATAAACTTTTACTGTTGTCACAAAAAATTAAGCTAGCACCAAAATTAATTAATTATACCTAATCCACGATTGTACTTACTGTATATTTTTATCTCGCTTTAGCTTTGAATGTTTTTGTTTAGTTCAACGATCTCTGGTACAAAGGAAATCTATCAGTCGTAGGTATTGGCTATTAAAGATTTGTTATCAGTTTTAATTGTAGAACAATTCTAGGTAGATATTTAATATATATGATTATAATATAAATTTATAAGTTATAATTTATGTTTAATATTATCAATAAGGCTCTAGGAAAGTAACTATCGTATTTAGCCAAAGTTATATGTAACCACAGTTTAGCCTTGACTGGAGCCTGTATAAATTAACAACCAAACCCAACCCTTGTCAAAAGTTAATCCGTTTTATCTCTACAATTTAGTGTTACCACAATACGATCGACTAATTAATTGACTCTATCATATAGAGATATTTATATTTAGAACTACTACACTATTTTCATTAAGGGTATTGATAATTAAATGGTGTTCAGGTTTTATTTATATAATATTTAATTATAATTTTAATCATATTTAAATCATTTTTATTTTTCTCTATCAATAAGAAAAAATGTGGGTTTGAGTTCCGCCACTTATCTCGCAATATCTCGGAGTCAGGGAACTCTGTTACCGATTTTGCCCTCAATTTTAGAGACATCGCGGATTGTCTTGTTACTAAAGCGATATTGAAAATAGTTCATTCCTCTGAGTAGGAATCGAACCTACAACCGTTTTGTTCAAAGTCTCTATTTTACATTAATTTCCATGTCATTTTCCAATTATACATATTGAATAATATAATAATATACGACCTGAAAGTCACTTATCCTGTGACACATGGGCAGCTATATGCTCGCAGACGTGATCGATATCGGTGCCAAGTCCCGAGACGAATCGGGTCAAGTCATAACTCACTTGTAGTCCTCTAGGAAAAGCTCTATTCTTCTCTGAAAGCACATTTATAATAGGCGCCTTAGATAAAAGTTCTTGGTACTGTAACAATTTTATATTAAATTGTTACTATTTTATATTATGTCGCAAGAACTATCTAAATAATTCAAATGAATGTTGTATATTTTTATGTTGCAAAGACGTTATTCCTGCCTTTTTTTTTAATAAGAAAGAAAATATGTAAAGGACCTTTGGGAAATAACACAAGTTATGGAATTCTTGCGAATACTTTGATTAAATTTTATTAACCACGTTCACAATAAAAAAAAGATTTTATATAGCGATATGTCTAAGTATTGCATATTCCTAAGATTTATTCCTATGTAGTGTAATTGATGTATAAATATGTCTTTATTACTTTATTGCAATCAAAAAACAAATATATATTCAAGATTAAACAGTGCCATTTATCACTCAATTTCTATATAATCAGAGAAAAGGGTCTCTTCATATACAGATAAAATACACAAACATAAACTCATTCAAGCACACGTTTGCACCACTGCGCTAGGACGGCCTCAATGGGCCGTGTGACTGAAGATCACTGTGTTCGATTCCCACTCGAGAAAATGACTTGGGGAAGTTAAAAATAAATTATTAATTATTATTTTCATTTCTTCTCTCATAACAAGAGAAAGCGCGGCGTTGAGTTCCATCAATACGAAAACACAGTGTCTTAACACTAGATTCCCTCTGCATATAAGCGAGGTACAGCCTGAAACAGAAAAAAAAACTCATAATTCAAATCCAATGGAATAAAGACATTTTCTTTGAATACATTCGTCTAATCAAAGTCGTCATCAGCAGTAACATCAAAGTAATAGTCCCCCACCGCAGTATCTATCAGTTCTATAGCACCATAAGTGCATCTCACAGCCAAGACTAGAACCGGGTGACCTATTAACTCACTTTGCGGTCTAGGGACCAATCACCCTCGTAATTATACACAGTTCCCCGGCTATTTCATTATAATTTGTATAATAACGGCGTTTGAAAGGGTTTTTTATTATTTGTTAATGCCTATATTTTTAAGTCTACATTGTGTGGGTATAATAGTAGGGTGCCAAAATTTTTATATAATTGTATGTTTTTTTTGTTTATTTTTAATAGACATTTCCTTTGCTTTCAAAGTATTGCAATCTGAATTGAGAGGAAATATTAAAGCATATAAAACATAATTAATTTTTCTTTTGTTTATTTTTCAATTATCTTATTACTATTGTTGATAATAGGTAATTAATTAAGGTAGTTAATTAAAAATAAAATCTGATTTTTCCTTACTACATTAAATCTATTCATAAATTAATTATGAAAATAGTATTTTTGAGAACTAAATGATGGACCACTATTTATGCTCCCCATCATTACCTATATACATAGTATAAAAGAAATGTAACCAATTACGCTTGCGTTTGACGGACGTTCATGATCTACGAGCTTGCTTCCTTGCAGTACCTAGTCATATATCGACTGGTTCCTGTTATCTTTATGAAATTAATATGAAAATACTATGGATTACCTGTCTTATTTATTTATTTATTTATTAAATGACAAATTTAAATTTATTGTTCCAAAGATATTTATAAAAAAAGCCGTTTTGTTAAAAACACATTTATGTGTATTTTGGTTTAATGTTCTTTTACATTTGTTTTTTTACATTTTACATTAATTTAAGAAATTTTACTTGTAATTTTAGAACCTAAAGTCACACTATCTATCGAAGAAATGATAATATACTTATTTGTAGTATCTGTAACCATTTCTTGGAGTAGGAATCGAATCCATCACAATCGTACCACCGCACATATCATTTAGTCCGTGTCATTATAAAACATCGCTCGTATTTACGTAGCTTGTCAAAACCCATTCAAAAATATTTTATGATCTATCTCCGCCAGAAATGTATGAACTTCCGCTGCATTAATTCACTTACAGAAATAGCTCCATATTAACATACATCCGTGTTTCAGTGTCACGGTGATCGTATCGTTTCGCATACAAGTGTGTCACGGCTATGTTTTGTTAGCTTGTGTGGAAAATCAAAATCATATATATATATATAAATATGTAGGTACTTTGTTGGTATGAGAACAATATGCATTGTGAAATTTTTCCTGATTTCGGTATGTCGATATTGAGAATGCGATGTTAGCAGATTGGGTTGAACTGCAGATCGAAAAATGTCTTTGTAATTATGTATGGACATTTAGCATGTGAGATTTGTATGGAACTTAGCGTTGCTCAATAATTATTGTTTTATATTATATTTATATTGTAAGGTTTTTGTTGTACTATCATGATTTATAAACGATGGCTGATATATATAATATATTCGTTTTTTGTTTACTTTAATAGTTAATTTCTCTCGTATGCTTGTTGTTCCAACTTTCTTTGCTTTTATCATCCATTGCACAGCCGTCTGTAAAGTAGTTCATGGTTAATTATCGAAACGAATGTAATACATATATTTAATATTTTTGAATAATTTAAACTTTGTTTTAATTATTTATGCAAATAAAATATTTATTGCTAATTATACAATGGAAAATAACTTCCTACATAAAAACCATTAAAGAATTTTAAAGATGGTATTCAAATGTATAATTAATATTTTTATTGTGAATGGAGGCGACCTTCAGAGTAACTAATCGTTCAGCTCGACTGCACAAACGTAGCTAGGATCCATTACAAATTCACAGGTGCCATGACTTGCACAGTCTTGCTATAAATATATACCAGTCGTACCTTTAAGTCTGCGATTACTAGTTAAAAACGCTAGTTGTCAGTTAAATAATAATAGTTAATTATTTTGTGTACGAATATTCATTTTTAATAATTTCAACATCTAATAAAAGTCTTATCGTAAAATGTAATATTATCGTACGAACCTTTACACGAAATAACTCTCGTGGTAGCCCAGGTAATGTCGCATAGCGAGTCGATCGTAAGTTCGATGCCCACTCATGAGAATAAATTATTTCCATTTCCTCACTTTCGTTAAAAGATGTGCAAGGTCTCTAAAATTAGGCGATTCATAGAGTCAAGAGTATCTTAACACTACGTCGCCTTCAATATGCGGGAAAGAATGAAGCTAATGAAGTAGTTCTCGGATAATACTGTATAGATGTTGTACATTACAAAACAATTAGTTTGCCTTTAATTTGCTATGAAAATACGTGTTTTAAAACTCAATAAACTTATTTGAAAACACTGTGAAATAAAAATAGTCGCACTTTATTATACATTTTCACCCGAAATTTAGTTACAGTAATGTTGTATTGTAAAGGCAGTTTGCAGGCATTGTTTTTACATAAAAATATTACGAAACGAAAAACATGTGAATATAGCCTCATTCATTATGTTATATGCTCGTATTTTAACAATAACTGATTTTTTTATACTTGTTACTTTATACTAAACAACTAACACAATGCTATAAATTTATAAATAAAAGAATCATATTGTAAAATTTTTAACATTAGGATTTCTAAATATAATACTTCTGAAGTGGCAAACCATTTCATGTTATAGTTTTACGTTAGAAATGGTTTTTCTTCCCGTCTCTATTAATCTAGTATAGACTCTACAAAAAACTAAAACATTTTACTTACTACAATATTAACAAAACACTAAATATTTAATTTGTTCAAATGGACTTTTTCATAATTATATAAAAAATATATTTTTCATTATTTTCCAGAATGGTCTCAATGCTTTACACTTAGCCGCCAAAGATGGCCACATTTCCGTTGTCGAGGAGCTTCTAAAGCGCGGTGCGACAGTCGACGCAGCCACTAAAAAAGGTATACATTCATACTTATTAATCTGTTAATATTAAAGTTATTATAAATTTTTGTTATAGCATAAAGCACTGTTGTTTTTTAGCTTTACGCTCCATCCCGCATATAGGACAAGAGAAAGATATTGTTAAGACACTCCGTTCCTAACTTTTTGAAAGATTTTCAGATTTTCAGTGGCAGAACTCAACGCCGAACTTTATCTTGTTACTAGAATAAGGAAAGGAAAATATTATGTAATTCATTTTATTAAGTAATTCATTTTTTATTCATTCAACGAACCCACAACCGTGGGTTTACAGTTATACACTGTGCAATTGTGCCTCAACGGCCTGAATATTTACTACTCTCAATTCAATACAACTAATTTCTTTTGTTCGTTTCTTCTTGTATGGCTGTTATTACAGATATATTGAGATGACTTAAAGTTTCATTCATTAAAATTATCAATAGCTTAAATTATAACTTTAAGTCCTCATTCTTTCTTCATTCAGGCAATACAGCACTTCACATAGCATGTCTAGCCGGCCAAGAATCAGTAGCGCGGGCGCTGCTCGGCGCTGGCGCCAAGGCGGATGCCCAATCCGCGGCAGGTTTCACCCCCTTATACATGGCGGCGCAGGAGAACCACGCGGGATGTGTGAAGATGTTGCTGGCAGCTGGTGCCAGTCAGACGTTGGCTACGGAAGTATGTATTGGCATTATTTGGCAGTTATTTTTTTGGTTACTTTGCATATAATAGATTAATTTATTAAGATGTGTCACGCATGTAGCAGGGTAAACAGAGGGAGCCTAGTGTTAAGACACTCCTCTCTCCCACTTTCCGCCTAATTCCGAGGGCATTGCGTGTTGAGTGGTGGAACTCAATGTCGCGCTTTGCTTCGACACCTGAACGACGAAATTAAAATATTAAATATTTTATTTCCTCGATTGCGAATCGAACCCACACACGGTTGTGCCCATGCACCACGACTGGCATATATTTATGTATTTCAATCAATATTCAATTCAATCGCTGATTTTCCTTTATCTTGTGTAAACAAATATGTTGGTATAACTATCATACGATAGAAATAAATCAACCAGAATGTATATACGATTGTAAAATATTATTTGAAGAAGAAACAGTTATTCGAAGTTGTTTCAGTTCTATATAACATGAACTATAGATGTTTTTTTGTAACTTTTTTTTCTCATTGTGTATATTTGCAATAAATATTTTTTTTCTATTTATATTTCTATTGACTATTTATAATTCAAAATACAATGATGTCTATTTTATTTAAAATCTCAAACTAGCTAACGAAACTAAATCAACAGAGTGTCCTGACACTGTAAGAGGTGCTCACCCTGCTATGCTATCCAGGAAAACGCGTGAATCTCTTACTTAAGTAATATTGTAAATATTTTCTATATAACTCTTCAGGATGGATTCACTCCACTAGCAGTGGCAATGCAACAAGGCCACGACAGAGTTGTCGCAGAACTACTAGAATCAGACACGCGGGGTAAAGTGCGATTGCCCGCCCTACACATTGCTGCTAAGAAGAACGATGTTAAAGCTGCTACGCTTTTACTCGAAGTAAGTAAATTATTTTATTTTTAATCAAATTAATTGTATAAAAGATGGATATAAAAATAATTCCAAATTCTATTAGTACCACCAATTACATTTTTCTTTTATGGTCTTCTTTGTTCAGGTTCAGGCACCAATCTAATAAGATTTTATTATAAATTGAAATTTAAGGTTAGGCTAATTCATTCGCAACTAAAGTATTACAGACCTATAGAGTGACCTTTTTTGTTGTTATTTCTTAGGTTTTACCTAAGAAATAACAACAAAAAAGGTCACTTTTTACAGCTTACATTTGAGAAAAAATACAGTCAATTTCACCCTAAACATATCCTTAGCGTAGAAATCCATATTGTTAAAGGATTATTGAGAATTGGGAATCTTGTTATTTAAATCAGGTCACAGCTCCGAGTCCTGATTCTGTTATATTACATTCCATTGCTATTGTTTCAGCTAACTAATACGATTTGAATCGACATATTGAGAATTTAATTACAATAATATGCCATTTGGAATAATAAAAAGAAATAACACCTGAAAAAATTTAAAGCTTTTTAATGTTTTGTTCCACTCTTGTAATTAAAATAATTTTCTATTTTTCACTTATTTTCTTTCTATTTTTTTCTGAGACTAATAGTCACAAGACTATTTCTAGATAAAAATATGTGTTATGTAGTACTTAGAGACTAGATCTAAACAATCTAGGTTTACAAAAGGACTATTTCATATTCTTTACGTTTTTATTAGATAATTTTCTATACTAAGAAAACTTTAAAACCAATAGAAACATTCCAATAACCTTTTCAGAACGAACACAACCCAGACGCCTGTTCCAAGTCAGGCTTCACTCCCCTCCATATAGCTGCGCACTATGGCAACGTCGGAGTGGCTAAAGCGCTGCTATCATCTGGTGCAGACCCGGGCAGAGCCGCGAAACACAATATAACTCCTTTACACGTTGCAAGTAAATGGGGCCAACTGGCTATGGTGGATCTGCTGGTGGAAAATGGTGATTGTTCTTTTTACAAGACTTATTAATAATAATATTAGTAATGGATAACATATTTTTATTATCTTCACTTTGTATCCCACACATAGCAGGGTGGGCAGAGGACTTTGGGAACCTAATGTTAAGAAACTCCGTTCCTATTAAGACACTTCTAAAGTGTGTGTTGAGTGGCGGATCTCATGGCCGCGCTTTGTGTTGTTAATGAGAAATAAAATAATAAAAAAAAAAAAACTCATCAAGCGGAAATCGAAACCACGACTTGTATCGCTTACAGTCACACGCTTGTGCCCTTGCACCACCTATAAGTTTAAAAAATAGTTTCCTTTAGTAAATTTTAATAATTGAGTTGCAAATCCTCCTTTTTTTTATTCCAGGTGCAAACATAGCGGCGATGACGCGCGACGGCCTCACACCGCTGCACTGCGCCGCGCGCTCCGGTCACAGCAACGTGGTGTCACGCCTCCTCACGCACGGCGCGCCCATCACCAGCAAGACTAAGGTGAAGTCATATCACATTCTGATTGTAACAGTTGAATTCGTATTGGAGACGGCAAATGTATTAAAGTTTATTTGATGAATGATGAGTTTTTGTCATCGTTTTTGATTTAACATTTATTTAGTTTGTAGGATACATATCTAATCGCTTTATTTGCTATACTTTGTTTCATGTTCAGTTTAGAGGAAACGTGAAGCTCTATAAATAAACTAGGCAATCTATTTCACGTTTTGTACAAGAATATTGTACCTTTTTTAGTCGAGGAATGAATAATTTTACTTTCGTCGCTCTATCAACATAATTCCAGAGGGATTTATGTTGATAGAGCGACGAAAGTAGGCAGAGGCCTACCGTGCTATATGCGGAATATTTAAAAACAAATATAATCTCTCATTTCCAGAACGGCCTAACACCTCTCCACATGTCCGTGCAAGGCGAACATGTGGAGACGGCCAAGGTGCTGCTCTCTGAAGGCGCTCCCATCGATGACGTCACCGTCGATTATCTCACAGCGCTACACGTGGCGGCGCATTGTGGACATGTTAAGGTGATTTTACTTATATTATTTGTAAAGTCTGTTCTTTACCTTTAGTATAGATTTAGGCTTGTTGAAAGTCTGTTTATTGGGTGCGATTTTGTAATCGCATTACCTTAACCTTTTTTTCATTTCCAGGTGGCAAAACTTCTACTAGACAGAAATGCAGATGCAAACGCTCGAGCACTTAACGGTTTCACACCCCTACACATCGCATGTAAAAAGAATAGACTGAAAGTTGTCGAATTACTTCTTAAATATGGTGCTAGTAAGTAAAAATATTTTAAAATCGTATTCAAATAAGATTTATAATTAATAAAAAAGTAACCTATAATCATAAGTCATCATTTTATTATCATATTTACTATTTTCAACATAAACTATAATTTCCAGGTAAATCAGCAACAACAGAATCCGGTCTGACACCACTCCACGTGGCATCCTTCATGGGCTGCATGAATATAGCGCTGGTGCTGGTCGGTGCTGGAGCGGACGCGGACGCGGCGACCGCGAGGGGCGAGACCCCCTTACATTTGGCTGCCAGGGCACATCAGACCGATTTAGTTAGGGTCTTGTTGAGGAATAATGCTAAGGTGATTTGAAATTTTATGTGGTTGTTTGTTTTTGTGTTTCTGTTTCGAATTGTTGTAATTATATGAATTTAATATAAGTATTTATTGATTAATGTTAAATGTACGTATAAAAGATACATTGTTAAGGCAAAAAGATAAAGTATAAAGCTATGGTAAGCTTTTCGGGATACAGCGTGAAGCTGATTTATTTATATGAAATATGAAAGAAAGCTTAACAGCTTTCTTTCAACTTATCAACGTCTACTGCTGAATGTGGACGTGGTGTGTTAAGCTTATCACGACATAAAATAAAAGAAACAAAAGTTATGCAAACTGTTGATTTATGTTTAAGGTAATAATGATTCTATAAAGTAATTAGACTCAAATCTTGTAAATACTAAAATTATACACAGTTCAATGATAGGTGTAAAATTATATATTCATAATAAAGTGTGTCTACTGTTCTACTGTGGCGCTTGTCTATATTATTATTATTTTTTGGTTAAAATGAGAACATATCATCAACTTCTGCTTTCTCTATAAAACATAACATAACCTAAATTCTCTCACAGGTGGAAGCACGAGCAAGAGAAGAGCAAACTCCTTTACACGTAGCGGCTCGACTCGGGCACGGTGACATAGCTGCGTTGTTATTACAACATGGTGCTCAAGTGGCTGCTACTACTAAAGACAGATATACGCCGTTGCATATTGCTGCTAAGGAAGGTAAAGTTCCTTTTTTACTAAAAGAATCCTTCATTCATGTAGTTACAGTGATATAGCTGCATTGTTATTACAACTTACTTTACTGCTAATGGAAGATATATACTGCTGCATAATACTGCTGCTAAAAAAAAGGTAAAGCTTGAATATTATTCCTTTAAGACATAAATTAGGTCTGTTTGTCTTGGTAAAATTTTTAGCAAAATATCTGAAAGCGAACATGCAATCAAATTTAGACTAATATCCGTCACCGTCACCGTCGTTAAATAATTACTAACTAACTAACTATTGTTAAACGATAAAATTACTTTTTATTTAACAGGAAAAGAAGAAGTCGCTTCCATACTCCTCGACCACAACGCCCCAATCGAAGCGGAGACACGTAAAGGCTTCACTCCACTACATTTAGCTGCTAAATATGGTGATATAGGAGTGGCGAGGCTTTTACTAGCTCGAGGGGCGCAGCCAGACGCGCCCGGCAAGAGCCATATAACGCCGTTACATATGGCCACTTATTATGGACATCCGGATATAGCTTTGCTTTTACTGGATAAAGGTAGTTATTTGTTTATGTATTATTTTTATTGTTTGGTTTTTGTAGTATGGAGTGAGATTAGAAAATACTGTATATTTGAAAATATTGTATATTTGTGCTAATTATTAAGTTGTAAAAAATATTATTAAAAAACAAAAAACTCAATGTAGCCTACAACGTAACCTCTTGAATAGTTTCCAAGTGGGTTTGAATCTCAAAAATATTGTACTTAGTTTAAATATATACAATTTAAAATACATTTAAAGATCCCTTATATAAAGATATTAATGAATATAAATTTGGCTTTGATAATGTGCACTTGTGTTAAATGTATCAAGGATTTAATTGATTGATAATTGTGTTTTATTGGCTCCAATAATTCATTCTTGAGAGTAATTAAAATAGCCTTGGTCAAATAGGTTAGAATGTTCATTTGTAATGTATATTTTTCATCTGTATATTCATACATATATATTTCTATCACACTCTTTGTCATAATATCGAACTTTTCATTCCAAAAGTAATTAAAGGGTTATTATTTAAATTTATTTATATAAGTCACTTATGATTTATTTAATATTACATTTCTTAACCCTTTTTTATAATTCAAATTTATGTTTTTAGTGTAAATACAGTAAGTTATAGTTTCATAATAAAATTTCATTATACATACACACAAACGTCACACAATAATCCCAATACATAAGCTAAATTCATAATTTAGTAAGCTAGAAACAAAATTTCCATACAGGTGCTTCCCCCCACTCTCTTGCTAAGAACGGTCACTCCGCTCTCCACATCGCGTGTCGACACAACCATCCGGATATCGCTTTTGCTTTATTGGAACACGGTATGTCTATATTTTGATAGATTTAATGATGCAATACAAAAGAAATGTTTAATTATCATACATGATTAATTTTATTGATTAAATATGACTATATAATAAGTAATTTAAACTTCTAAATTTCTTCATCCTTACCTAAAGAGTGACTTATTTCTACTATTGTTGTTCATCTCGCAGTGGGTTTCGAATATATAGAACGAAAAAAAGAACGGCACAGCATCTGACGTTAAATGGATAGGGAATTTATTGTTTACATTTTCTCGCTCAACAAGATAAAGCGTGGCGTTGAGTTTCGCCACTCAACACGTAATATCTAGAATATTGGGTGGTGTGCAGAGTATCTTAAAAGTATCCCTGTAGTATGGGAGGATAAACATGGAGTGCTTGAGTGCTTCATGCTTTTACTACATGTTTTTTTCCATAGATGCTGATCCTGGTGTAAAATCAAAGGCAGGTTTTACACCTCTACATATGGCGGCTCAAGAAGGCCATGAAGATTGCGTGGAAATGCTCATTGAAAGGGGGGCTGATGTAAATGTTCCTGCTAATAATGGTAAGTTAGGTTTTTAATTATATATTAGATTTATAAAAAAAATTGTAATACTTTATAATATAATAATGTTAAGTTGTACATAATATGGCTGATTGTTTAACAGTACTGTTGTACATTTGGAAAAGTTAACAAATTTAACTATAAATGCGATGATTACGGGTTCACCTTCGGGGGTGGGAGTTATTTTCATTTTACCTTTTATGCATTATAGGCTTATGTTTGGTTTGCACCCTTCTCTAAATAGATAATCACTCGGGGGAATGAATTTTAAATATATTTTTACTATTCCGCTTCTTGTTATCACTGATAACAAGAAAAGAGCGGAACTCAATAGTGCCACTTAACACGCAAACGGAGTGTCTTAACACAAAGCTCCCTGTGCCTACTCTGCTATACGCGGGATACAGCATAAATCTTAAAAAAATCTCTCCCCAGGTCTAACCCCGGTCCACCTAGCAGCAGCAGAAGGTCGTACAGCGGTACTCAAATCCCTCGTCAACGCCGGAGGTCGTTGCGGCGTTAGGACCCGCGACGGTTACACTCCATTACACGCGGCCGCTCATCACGGCCACCATGCTGCTGCTAAAGCTCTGTTAGAGTCAGGAGCTGATGTCAGTGCTAAAGCTGCTCATGGGTAAGTAACTTTATTCATTAGATAACAGAGTTTAATTAAAGTATAAGTAAATCAGTATTTTTCGAAACAAACATCATTTTGAAATGATTTATAAGATTAAAATTCATGTTCTTCTCTGACTCCACCTCTTTGAATTTCACTGTTTCTACTATTTTATCAAACGGCGAAATCGACTTGTAAAAAAACTCACTTCAGGCAACAAGGATGTATTTGCACCGTTTGAAATATTGCACAAGACATCATAAAAATCTGTTAATAGTCTTTCCGTATTCATTGATTTATTATTTTTTTTCAAAATCAGTGCAATTACGTCATCCGTGCGCCAAATGTATAATCTAATATTTAACTGCAGCAGTCATTTCTTAGTTAATTTGTGTGAATGACAGAAGCAATTGATCTATGACTTATTGATTGATTTTTAGATTTACAGATAATATAAATATTTTTAGTTTCATTAAATATTTAATGATACAATTTATTGACATATTTATTTTTGTAAAATAATAATAATACCAATATAGTAAATATATAGCTTATATAAACATTATGATGTATTTGTTCCTGCAGTTCGTGCATACTAAGTAATTGATTTATATCTATTATGGCTTCTTATGGTCGCCCATTCGTGTACGCCACGTGAGAATTGCTACTTCTAGTTGTATCTAAATTTAATTCTATTAAAATTGAAATTATAAATATGACAATATTCTTATAGTGTTTATTTTTAAATGTATATTTATATTTATTTTTTTCATATTTATTTATAGTCATTTGTGCGTGTAGAGTCCCTACGGGCAGGAGGAGTTACGTTTTGAGAATTCTGCAAATATTGAATAGCATTTGTATTCTAATTTTAAATAATTATGTAATATTTCTTAACCTCACACACAGACATAGAGGCGTGGATCGATCGTCTAGTTTACAACCAAATGGACATCTAATAAATTTCCTTACTAAATAACACGTCATGGAAATGCAAATTGGATGTTGCTATCATTAGGTGCGACCATCGTGATTTAAATATTTTAATACTTAGCTTATCTCTATTACTGATCTTAGATTTCATAGTAAACTTAGGTAAAAAAACTAGATTTTTATATTATATATATGTTACGACGTAATATTATGTAACTTGGAATTATGCAAATTATTGTTTCTCTGAAGGTGAAGAGATAAATCAGTTTTATTTTCAATATTAGGTCCTTGTTATGTAATGTTTAATATTAGCATACGACTTAGTCAACGTGTTTCATAGTTTGTTTATCAAAAACATTTGGGATAAATCGTATCGTTTTTGCAAAATACGGATACGGATAAGGCCTAAAAGAACAAAAGAGTTTAAGAGAACAAATACACAGCAGAGAAGGCAGAGGGCTAAAAAATCATTCATTTCCCCGTTTTTGCAAGAGAAAGCGTATTTTAGAGCTGTCATGAATTGAATTTGGGCAGAAAGTGGAGAAATTAATATTTACTAATTATCTCGGTCCTCTCTGCCTACCCAGCTATACTGTAGAAGAATACACTGATAAATAAATAAATATTTATCTATGATTTACACAAATTTTGCGTCCATCAGGTTTACGCCCCTTCACCAGGCCGCGCAGCAAGGTCACACGCTGATCATACAACTGCTGCTCAAGAGTAATGCCGATCCCAACGCCTTGTCTGCGGTGAGTTGAAAGTAGATGGTAAACCTATGAATTTTTTATATGATAGGTACTTGTTTATCATATAAAAGCCTGGCCCTACAGATATGTGGCTCCATTTAATAGGTTTCTTTTTTAATTATTGTTATATGTGTAAATACAACTTGCAATGACATGCAAACAGTTGGAATATAACTAGACGAAAAAATTGAAGAAGTAAAAATAGGAAATCATATTTATAACATATTATTAAAATTATTTCATAGTTTTCAGATTTTAGAAATGTTCTAATAAATATACATTAATTTTATATAAGTACACATTACATTGTGATAACGTCGATATTGAAATTATAATTGAAGTTGTATAGTAATAAAATAATTATATGACAATTATTCACATACAGAAAGTTACATTATTTTTATATTAGATTTACAATTCCATACATATCACTAGTCAAAACATAAGTTATACCATTAGTCAACAGATAGATATATTTTAATCATAGATTAAGAAATAGCCTTGTATATGATTTTAATTGCAATAATTCTAGGTCAACGGAAATAGCAATGAAATGTGTTTCTTAATCTTTGAAACAACTTGTTTATATTAAAATATGCATGCTATTTTTTTTTTCTTCTAATTTGATTAAAATATCTAAGGCTATATTTTTAATGTAAACAAATAAAGCTTTGATCAATAACATAAAACAGATAATGTTGCAGTTTTTTTTATATAAATGTATATGTAAATGACGATTACGTCAATAGCTAAGCATGAGTCATGACCAATTATATCTTGTATACCTTTGCCATTTTCTAATCTTTTTGTTATTTTTTTATATAATATACCGAATTTGATTAATTGTATCTAAATATTCTCTCATTCTTAGACCTAGTAGAATTAAAATAAAACTAAAGTTACAACAATTAATAGAATAGTCGTATAGGCTTTTGACGGTACATGGTGGAAATTCATCTTCAGAAGAAAACCAACTAAATTATTTGTTAATAATTAACATTCATTAGCCCTATTAATACTCTTATAGTATATTCTTATATATTTTATACTATATTTTAACCCAGAACGGTCAAACAGCATGTGCGATAGCCGACCGTCTCGGCTACATCAGCGCTGTGGAAGCTCTGCGACCACTCACCGAGAACACCCTCAGTCAAGCAGTTGGTGATACTGGTAAGTTTATTTTAATGATTTTACAATATTTCAGTTTGAAAATATTTTTTTTAATTAGATAGGAAATTGGGTCTCTTGAAGGGTAGCGGTACTTTATTTAATAATAGCCTTTTATGCCACTTTTGTATTATTATGAAAATAATTAAAACAATAGTTTTTTTTATCTTGTGTCTTAGGTCAATTAAAATACTACTTAGTGATCTTTTAAAGATATTTTTAAATAATTAAATATCAATTATCCTATAAAATTCAATATACCAGCGTGTTAAATGAACATAACGACCTGCGCACGCACAACTTTGATCTAAATCTGTACACAACGCCGCTAAATCTAATGATATCCGCCAACCGTGCATAAATCCACAACTGGACAATTGCCAAACGCAAAATAAAGACTTCATACTTCTAACCACTAAAACAAGAACAATTTCAAACAATTATATACCCTATTTGTTTGTGCTTAAGTTTCTATTTCAATAAGTATTGGTAAAGTTAATATTTTACACGGTTAGATCATTTTGACGAAACGTTCGTAATTCCAAGTCGATCGGGTTACGTTATTTAATCTCAGTTAAGCGGTGTTGACGTTTTACAAACGTTTTTGACTTGTTGTTAGTTTGGTTTTGTTTTTCGTGTATCTGTATTTAGTAGGTTTGTTTTAGTTTAATTAATTTATTTTATTATTAGTCCGTTTTAAGATATTATTATTTTTGAATTAACATTTACTGTGAAGTACGTAGAGGTAATTAATGTAGGCGAATAAAACCTAAGGGATTTTTACTCCCTGGTCACTCTTATATCATCTTTATGCTCTCTGTGGATTCGATTCCCACTCTAGGAAATTAAATATTTAAGATTTTCACTTTGGTAACAAGACAAAGCGCCGCGTTGAGTTTCGCCATTCAACACGAAATGCCTACAGAATTCGGCAGAACTTGATTTAATGTTAATGGGCGTGTCTTCTTAACACTACGTTCCCGAGTTTCCCCTGCCTACCCTGCTATGTGCGAGATACAGTGCTATGTGAAACAAACTTTAAAAAATACCCTTCCCAATTTTTGCACAAATTGATCTCTTATCATAATAATGGCTAAATGGCTTTACATCAATAATGTTTATATTTTAAGATAATTTTAATCTCTAAAAACATTTAAGGTAAATTTTTAAATGAGTTACCGTGAAATATATTGCCTATCTGGCTTAAATCACCTGAAAATACGTACACTCGCTTTAATTAACAAGTAAATACTGTGCATTCGGCATGTAATTGAAACATAAACATTGAAATTAATTACAGGCAGATTTTCACTATCAATTTAAGATGTTGTCTGTGAATTAAAATATAAGTTAGAAAATTTTTAAACATAATATTTATATAGCTTCACTCCAGCCAGTTGGCAGAGAGAACTGCATACCTCTTTCACCTCGTCCTCTGTCATTCACGCCCTTCTCGTACTTTTTACGTGACCGTCCTCCAGTATCATCGATGTTGCGTTTTCGAAGGTTTAAGGAGGTCTCCCCCTAATCTTGTCTGAGGTGATATAAGATATTTAATATATTTAAATTTATATATTAAAGCACCTGACTTTATGTTATGCAAAGCTGTTACAATATTAATCAGATAACTGATAAGCAAATATTATTTTAATAAACGACATAAATATGTCAATAATACCGATACCGAGTGCCAGAACACATATTTGTGTTTAATATAAGACAAATGTTTGTATCGAGAGGGAATCGAACTCACAACCTTTTACTAGCTTAGCGGTCACAGTATCTATCATTCTGTTAATGTTACAAAACTTTTTTCTTTAATACAATATTGATTTTCATACTTCGCTTTTATATCTCCACTGGGAAACATACATATTTGTATAATAGATATATTTTTGTATAGGCATACATGACATGTAAGACTCTACTAGCAATGACGTCGTGCGAAATGTGGAAAATAGTGTTTTCACTCTATGTTCTCCCTGGTTACGCCGTCTGTCATACACGAGTAAAGCCGTGACGCTAGAAGTTAATAAATATATTCCACATTTATGTACAAGATCTTTTGTTACTGTCGCCTTCCATAACAATGCCCCACTACAATCCCACGAAGTTAACAAACACTCACGCTGTACGTTTTACATTCTTGCAAATGACAAGTCTTTCTTTGTAATTACTTATTTTTCTTTCATTACGCAACGCAGGCGCAACGAATGCCGTCTCGGTCACTTATTTGTAATTCTAATAAATACGACTCGATCAATAAATCGATATTGATATAAATAAACATCTCGTTGAAACTGGAATTCGATTGAAATTGTCAATGATATACGAATATTGTTGTAATTGATATGTTTGTATTTTATATCTAAAAATTTAAAAAGTTATAAATATAAGAAATATATATTTTTTATATAATAATTATTATTATTAAAAGGACGTCGTGATGCAGTGGCACAAACGTTTGACTGTAAACGCGACTATTGTGGGTTCGAATTCCATATTTATCGATAATTTATTTCCCGAAATGAATTATTATTATTTCTTGAAAATTGTGGACTAAAATATAAAAATAAAATAGTGAGGTAAACCATACAAAAATATTATTAATCATACGTCCATTTCATATATAACATAAATATATAGGCTAATATTATGTGACAAATAACATTATAAAAACGAACGCGCTCAGACAAACAACCAAAACGTTCAACTCTGACCCACATAACCGTAGAAAGCCATTGATATGATCATAGTACACCTCAAATACCACAGCCACCACAGCGATAAACCCACCACATTGTACGCAAATCAATCGGGCCCACGAGCTGATGCATAATTCATACGCAATACGCTACCTACCGCTGCCATATGTTTGCCGATACTCCGGCAATTGACTGCAAATTGTTCTTTTCTATCATTTAAATTGTATAGGGTTGCCATGTTTGGGGTGTTATGCTTTTTTTATTTTCTATGTATATAGGAGAATAAGAAGGGTGGTAACTTATTTTTTTTTATTTAAAGAACTAGCGTTCTGCTCGATATATTAATTCGATTATTACCTAAGTTTTGGTCTATTCAATAGAATATCATTATATCATTCAAGAAAATAGTATATTTTTTATTTATAAAACAATTTAAATAAAACCAACAGTAAATGAAAGGGAAGCTTGCCAAAATACAATAGTGAAAACTGCAATTAAAGCGGCCTGAGATTAGCGTAAGCAAGCTCACAGTAATACGGACAAAAAAAATTGTCTTGAGAATGATGAAACTCAAATAATGTAAACAAAATTCTTAACTTATGTCATTTTTTTAATTTTTTCCTGGGTTTCATTAGAACATCAACAAATATTATTTTTTATTTACACATAGAGGTATAAGAGCAACTGCACCAACTTATACACCAAACATGTCTATGCATATATGTAAAATAGCATTTTATACTCATATAATGACATCACCATAAAATTACCATACATAATACATTAATATTAAATAAGTAACATAAAAAACTAAATATATCTGTGTCATACACATAAACATTACATACAATTCCTATACAAAGTATTGTCATAGTAATTGCACATCAGCTACAGTCGCATTTCCATGCTTCTCCGATCCAAGACTCATTATCTAATCTGTCCACAATAGTCCATACTAGTTGCTTCTATCTGCACGCGTGCTACAAGTTACTCTGTGGGACTAAAATCTAGTTATTTATAGTGTAATTAAAAAGGCAGAGAGTTCGAGGGTCCTTTTTCCAATTGGGTAAGTCTTATACGCTATACTGGTTAGGTTAATTTTTTAAGGTATTACCGCCTTTGAATTTATATTTTCTGTTCTATGTGGCATAATTATTTTATTATTTGTTTTGTTTTTAAGGAATTGCTATACTTAAAATACTACTCGTAACATAGTTAGACATTATAATTTGCGTTGTAAAAAACCTGTTTTAAATAACAGGAGTTACGATTGTGTACGATAAACTTAACCAAAGCTGTATTTAAAAGATATCCTATATTGTAAGCTATTAAAAAAAATTCTAAACATTATGTAGATAGAAAAAATTACTAAATTTACAGTACAGCGTATCTTACATTTAATACGTACTCAGTATACGAGTATAATCTAATAATGTTCGTGACCTTAACCTGCGATACAAGTCTCAGCTCTACATTTGAAGGAGGAAAATATGTTGAACACTAAATATAAATCGTGCTTGCTTCGTTCTAGATGTGTAGTATATGTTTATTTTATAGAAAATTATATTCATAGAATATCTAGATAGATAGATATAGAGAGAGAAGAGAGGTTAGATTTCCACCTGTAAAACTATTATATTCAAAATATTTTATTTTTCCATTCAGGCAAGACAAAATGCGGAAACCGCTAAATTATTATTAACGCAACCAAAGATTACTCTGGTCATGGAAAATAGAGTGCCTCATCATTATCATCATGAAAGTAGAGGTCAGTCGTGGTACACTGGGCACAAGTTTGCTAATGTAAACGCGACCCAGTTTAGGTACTATTCCTACATCAGCAAATTAAATATTAATGAATTAAATATCTCAACTGAACGTGCAATGCCTCCAGAATTCTGCGGAAAATGGGGAAGCCAAGTATCATAATACCTGTGATACTTGGGTTGTTTCTGTGCCTACCATGCTATGTGCGGGATACTGCGTGAAAAAAAAAGAGTGCCTCATCACATTATAAAAATATTGCATCATTTGATTTTCTTTTATTTTTTCTCTACGCGAGTTATGAGTAGACTAATTTATAGTTTTTGATTGGAATTCTTAAAAAGCCTAAACGTTGTAAAGTAACGGTCTTAAACATTTTAATATATTAGAAACTAACATGCACGTGGCCGATAGAGACCACTCCTATGCTTAAGACGCTAATTAGTCAAATGAATTCTATGACTAAGATTATCGATCGACCGATCAGAGCAGACACTTGCCCTATTTTTATTAAATAACTATGACGTAATACAACAAT
>JAEBDU010004066.1:0-16728 GCA_016802625.1 Heliconius numata | reverse complement strand
AACATAATAATATGTTTAAGAAAAATAAAGATTTATCTCGCCTATTTCTATTAACCTAAATAATACTCTATATTTTTTATTTTTAAGAAACCTAAGTTCAAATAATTTAAAATCAATTTGTAATTTACAATATTATTCCCATCAGTATTTTAAAGTCCACTGCTGGACATAGGCCTCCCCCAATGCTCGCCACTCCGTCCGGTCCTGCGCCCTTTGAATCCAGCGGGTTCCCGCTGTATTATTAACATAACCTTAACACATAACACATTAGGGTCTGGATGCTGACGGCTGTATACAAACAAACTATTTCACAATATTGTTATTGTGATGTAGGAACGTATTTACGCACAAATTTTCATATAATTTCAATAATATTTGAACTTTAATAAGCATCAGATTCGTTATTAATTTAATCTCTATCGCTTAGATCTCTAAAGTCATATTTGCTTTATTTCAAATCTACGGTGTAGGGCGTTTATGTAAACTATTAGTTATGTAAGATACCTTAATCGGCTTTATTTTCCTATATCTATTTACTATTATTGGAAATTGACTGATCTATGAAATTAGAAACCGTAATATCGATACTTTGTTTATACACAACCTAAATATTTAATGTATTGAGTAATAAATTTTTTTAGTGTTGTGATGTATTATATTTCAAATGACTTAAAAGGCGATAGAAAATTAAGTTTTTCTTTTTTAGATACAAAAAAAACAAGACACTACTCCCTAAAATTGACGAGAAGGGAGAAACGAATTTTCATAGCATTACCTTTACTGTGCTATTCAAGAGGTGCGTGCGTGACATTGCTAAAAATATGCAGTAGCATAGAAATGCCGTTAAGTTTGTTCCGGTAGTCGTGTTGTTCCTTAATTTATCTAAAAAAAGAAATCCACGTGAAATAAATGTAAATAAGGTTTCTCCTACTGTATCAATTCTTCTTCTATTCAATCAAGCAAATTAAGTAATAATATTTCAAATATTTATGGGTTTACCAATTTACATACTATACGTTTTAATGTTATATACGGCCGTCATACTTGTCACAAAAAGCTAGATCAACTTGAGTTACCTATTGTATCATCTAAAAAAGTTAAAATACAATCCACGTGGGCCAACATTTGGAATTCATTAGCAGAAACGATGTCACGCCACTGTCACACGACATGAGTCATTGACAGTATGTACACGAGATACTTTTAACAATCAGTATATTTATAATGCGGCTATATGAGTTCATACTACTTATAATTACATATGGCCTGTTGTTGAGATATACCTCCGTTTATTTGTTCCAACCTTTTCTCAATATTGTCATAGGATGACAGCTGAGATTGTGTTTCTTTTAAAATAAGCAGAAAACTTTGAGTGCTTGAGGAAAAATAGCGGTTTTAGAAAAAAACATGAATAATTTGTGATTATTATTGTTATAATTACATTTACTGGGTAATGTCCAGTCCCACTCGAGACAGTTAATTTTGGGCTTAAAATGGCATAATATTTTTCATATCATAACTCTTGTTACATAAGTCCACACAAGGTGAATATTACTAATGTCAAATTTAATTCGCGTTACGTGAAAAAAATGTTGCGTAGGTACTGCGACTATGAAATTGGAAATAGATGATATAGCAAAATTATTTATTAGCTTACTATTTTTCTAATGAAATAATGCTAAAACGTAACTATATCAATTGGAGCCATACTGTCTGGTTTTCCTAGAAATAACAATAACAATGAAAATAGATTATTCATTAAATATTTTTCATTGATTTGATTGGCTGTATACTAGTCTACTTAAACTTGCTATTAAAATTATTAAATTAGAGAAAAAAAATGGCGCCTAAAAAAACTGATTTGACATACATAAATCATTAATGTCATCACATTACAATAACCAATAAATATTTTATATTTATTAAATAATACCTGCCGGTTGATATAAGTGCCTTAATATTTCTGAAAAATGACGTGAAAAATCAACTAACTGGGTAACTTTTTTCTTTTAGTTAATCTGTTTAAATATTTAACATATTTTAATCTATATATATAAAAGGACTTGTCCTCACTGACTGAGGTAAGACGCACGCACAGCCGTAACCGCTGATGGTAGAAACGTGAAATTTGGACAGATGTTTACTTTCGTAATCTGGACATCCACTAAGAAGGGATTTTGAAAGATTTTAACCCTAAAGGGGTAAAATAGGGGTTCAAAGTTTGTATGGAAAAAAAATTAAATCGGCACCGATTTTTATAAAATTTGAAATTTAGATTTTTAAAAGTATTTAATTGAACACGTGTTTCATCGTTTTCTAGAATTCTCCCTCTAAGGGTGCAAATAAGGGGTTGAAAGTTTGTATGGAAAAATTCTTAAATCGCCACCGATTTTTATAAAATTTGATATATAGACTCTTAAAAATATTTAATTGAACATGTGTTTCGTGGTTTATTAGAATTCACTCCTAAATAAGCAAGCGAAGCTGCGCGCGTCCGCTAGTATTTCTATAAATTACAAGAATTTTAAAGTGAGTCATTAAAACAAGATTAGAGCCTAAGAGTGTCTTTAAATAATCGAATAATCTTTTTGCAAACATATTAGGAGTATACACTCGCAATAATGTTAATCAGTTGATGGATGAGCTGTTATTATAATATTTCAAGGCTGTACTATTCAGTCCAAGGCAAAGGATCTTATATCTGTGTCATTGTATCAGTATCATCGGTTGACCCGTTTTGTCCGTGAAGAGGTTTTTGTCTATGTTACAAATATCGTTATAATATATGTAGGTATATATAGCACCTTTAGAATTATAGTGACCTAATAAAAAAACACTATAATTTTGAGTAACAAAAAAATATAGGTATAGATGAATAAATCAACAATTAATTTAAAAAGCATGTACCTACCTGTATCATCTAAAATGATTTTGTAAGCCTAATTTTTGTACAAAAACGTAATATTGTACAAATCTTTACGTTTCCCAAAACTTGATACTTTTAAAAGTTCACTATAATTCTATAGGTGCGTTATAACGATTAGGATTTATAATCATAAATTGTAGAAAATATAACTACGTTAAATTAAATATTATACAGGCCTTCGTGGCGCAGCGGCACAAGGATGTGACTGTAACGCGAAGGTTGTGGGTTCGATCCCCACTCAAAGAAGTGAAATATGTACCTTACGTTTATATTTTCATTTCTTCGCTCTGGTGTCGAGGCCAAGCGCGACGTTGAGTTCTGCCAGTCAACACGCAATGCCTCCAGAATTCGGCAAAAGTGGCGCAATAGGAAGTGGAGTGTCTTAACACTAGGTTCCCAGTACCTACCCTGCTGACTGCGGGATACAGCGTGAAGCTAAAAAAAAGTATTATAATATAGTAAACCGTATGAAAATGCACAACGATAGTTTATTTTGAACTAACTTTGCTTAGACTATTAAAAAATATATATAAGTAGTATTTATATGTAGTCGCTAAGCAAACGCATAATTTTTATATAAATCACGAGTTTTTTCTCTATAAAAATGTTTATTAAAGAAAAATTTTATTAAAAGTATAAACAATTAGGTAGGTAGGTACTAAGGTAAGCTTTCTTACCTTAAATAAATCCTTTGATCAAAAAGTTACATAAAAAATATAATGAACTGAGCCCTGTAGAGGATGAGCTAATAATTAAAATAACGTTAGATATATTAAAAATGTTAACAAGTGTGATTACCATTATTTGTTGATAAATTTCAAGTACTTGAAACAACTGTTTTATTATGGTTATACATTCTATAGCAATACTTTATATCTGTACTTTATTTAAAACTATGCTATACATCAAAAATTATTGATATATTTTTTTATTATTATTGTTAGTGATCATACGTAAAAAATATATTTCCACGCTTATATAACTTAAAAGAAAAGTATTAATAAAAAATAATACATTCCTTATTAGTGTTTTGAATTTGCAAACACATTTATTTCATTAATTGCTCGTAAATTTGTACAGGCGCTTCAGTATTGTAGTTACTGGTTAACATTTCGACTAACTATTGTGGATGAACCGTTGCAAAACTGAACTTACAAACACATATAAATAGGTAATCATAATGACGTCAAAATAGCATCAGCAAAAAATATATAACAAACAATAAATGAATATTACTATTTTTTCTAAAATTAGTTCTTGATTCCTCCATTAAATACATACAAACATAGCTTATGAATAATTAACCTTTTGGTTATCCTTGTACATAAAGATATTAAAGATTAAAGATATACCTAGTACCTACCTATGTACATATCTTCATATAGAGGGTTAACGTGTTTAGACGGCAGCGAGAGGAGTAATACAGTAATTGCGGAAAAGCGTGTCATACATCATTCAAAATCATAACAAGAAAAATGACTGGCTAATGGTTTATAATAAAATATTTCTTATTTTTTAGGGTTCCGTACCTTTTAAGAAAAAAAGGAACCCTTGTAAGATCATTTTGTTGTCCGTCTGTCTGTCTGTCAAAAACCTTTGCCTCAGTAACGTTTAGAGATATCTAGTTGAAATTCAAATTATATACTCAGATCTACGGCCTCATGACATGCTAAAAAAATCTTATTTCTATATTTTCTTAAACTGTTTATATCGCAAAAACTCGTATTTCGACACTAAAACCTAACTATAAAGAAAACCTAAATTGATAGGGTACTTCCGGTTTATCTAGAATTATGAAATTTGGCAACTAGCATTTATAGGTAATGGTAGCTACTAGTCTGGGAAAAATTCTGAAAACTATATATAAAACTTCTGGTTGAATCCTAAAAAATAATGTCTTTAAAGGTGGATGAAATTTGGTATTGAAGCCGCTAGTTCAAGTGAGATATCAGATGAAAAGACAAAGCTAAACTTGAA
The DNA here is from genome assembly GCA_016802625.1 of Heliconius numata. Taxonomy (NCBI): domain Eukaryota; kingdom Metazoa; phylum Arthropoda; class Insecta; order Lepidoptera; family Nymphalidae; genus Heliconius; species Heliconius numata. The sequence goes on along the minus strand of JAEBDU010004066.1, from coordinate 11,825 downwards.
TTTCAGAAAAAGCTCAAGATCTCCAATTTTTATACGGAACCCTCGGTATGCGTGCCCGACTCGTGCTTGTCCAGTTTTTTTTAGTTTGGCTTTTCCATCATAGCAAAGTAGATAGCGATAGATAGAGACAGAGTTGAGTTGAATTGTATGTTTTCTACTAATTTATCCTGTACAATACATGAATAAGAAAAACTCGTATTGTATGATATCATTTATGTATGAGAACTACGATAATATTATCGCCATATAATTTTTGTTCCATTTGTCTGTCCATATTTACACGTGAATCATATTTATATTTTAGGTTCAATTTTATTACTCATTTATTGTACTGGAAGTTCTTGGATATTCTCTTGTCCTAGTTCTTCTTAATAAAGCTCTTCCAAGAACCGTGTTTAATTTAATTATTAGATCCATTATAGCTTGTGACCTACGTGATCCACAGTTTAGAAGTAATTGTAAACTAGGAAATAAAGTTGCCCGGCAAAATATAAAGACAATTCTTCATTACTTTTAAAACAGGATTTTATTTATTTAATAAATTTTTATTTATTGTACTGTTTAAAATTTAAATAGCATCCAGCAATAGAAAAATATTGATAAAATACAATTATAAGGTAGCTTAAATGGAGATATTATATCTAATAATAGTAGAGGACAGTCGTGGCGCAGGTGCGCCAAGAGTGACTCTAAACGCAATAGGTTTTGGGTTCGATTCCCACTCAAGAAAATGAAATATTTAATATTTTATTATTAAATAGGTACTATTTAAAATTACAGGTCCTACAAATCTCCGGTATAAGACTAGACGAAAGGATGACGTAGATATCGTCATACATGTGTAAGGTATATTAAATATTGCATTTATTTATTTAATTAATAATAAATAAATTAATAATTAATATTATTGAAATTATCCTGCATCTGACTAAGTTGTGACGGCTTCGTCCCTCAGATATTGGAGCACAAATTATTTGCTCTTAGAGGCAAATAGACTTCGTTTGCGTATTCACTGTCAGAGTGGATAACGCAAATGACGTCAATACTATTTTAGTCGACACTATATAATTATATCAAAGAGGCTAATTTATTTCTAAAATATTCATTTATTAGTAAGTACATAAGTATAATAATAATTTATTATTCGTTATAACTTTAAGCACTACATTATTGTTTCAGGTTTGGGTTTTAAGCCATATATTAAAATATCTGCACCTGATGGCGCGCGTCACGTCTAATAAATGCAGGGTAATATTAAGTATAGTGCACAGGTTCCCCATGTTATCAGAGTTCCTAAAAAGAAATTTCTGTTAGCGTTAATAGCAGACGAAGCCTTCAAAGTGTGTGACAATGACCTTTCTTCATTAAAAGCCACGTGAAATCATTGATATTAGTTTTAATTTTTTTTATGTTATGTGTATTTTGTTTTATGGATAGGCAAGATAGATGTTAATTGCTAACCACTGTATTTTCACTTAGTATTTAAAAAAATATTTGTTTAACATTAAAAAGTGAAAAGTGAAGAGAGGCCGTCGTGGCGCAGCGGCACAAGGGTGTGACTGTAACGCGGCGGTTGTGGGTTCGATCCCCACTCGAGGTAGTGAAATATTTATTTACGTTTATATATCTATTTTTTCGCTCTGGTGTCGAGGTAAAGCGCGGTGTTAAGTTTTGCCACTCAACGAGCAATGCGTTCAGAATTCGGCAGAAAGTGGGGAACAGAGTGTCTTAACACTAGGTTCCCTCTGCCTACCCTGCTGTGTGCGGGATACAGCGTGAAGAATAAAAAGAAAAAAAGGTACTTATATTGGAAATAAGATAGGGTGACCACTTTACATATAAAATATAACTAATGCAATAATTCTCAATTCCTGCAGAAATAAAATTAAAATTTAATTGGATCATCAGATAGTGTCAATTCTATTTTAGAAATCTAATGTATGATCTTTGAACTGTTCGTGTGCCTGAAGCTTTTGCGTCATCAATTAATTATAAGAAAATGCTTGGCATATCTTTGATATCTATAAATGTAAGGAAAATTATTTTATTATAATTAATTAGTTATATTTATTTACATATCATAATTTTTCGACTAAAAATAAAAATAAATGTTAAATTGTAATACTATACATATTAGTGTGCTTGCATAATTTCTTTAAGAATTTTAATCTTGAAGGCAAACATATGTGAAGATTTCGTTTACTTATATATAGCGTCATTATTTGATGATCAAATATCTTTCTCTGTTTACCACCTCGTTATCTTAAAAATGTAATGTATTTTACTTATGCTAGTTTACAAAATAAACAGCTGTCTAGTGGTAATGACAGTTTGAGAAATTTTAATAAAATTGTAAGGAATATTTTATAAGTAACTTTACTTTTTTTTAAACATGGGCTACGTTCGAGGAATTTGTGTTAAAGCCCTTCAGCATTATTTTACTTTAAATACACGTATATTAAAGGATTAAGGAATCCTTTAAGGAAATACGTGTCGTTTATAGAACTTAACAAGTTGCAACATTTGCATAATCCATGATTACTTACGATTCAACCAAGGAAAACGTGTTGATACTATAATTACATTAACAGAATATGTCTATAAAATTTATGTTCATATTATATTAATGTAATAAAAAAATCGTCATTTTGTTTTTCAAATAATAAATAAAACTATAATACTTTTAAGTGTTCACAAAGATCGATCCATCGAATTAATGCATTCGAAAATTACGGCGAGCAATGGATGCGCGGGCGCCGCTTGCCGTTCGTCACTCGCTCCTAGTACGTCTCGCCGGTCACGCGTATATTCCTGTCTTTCGGCCGTTCCTCGACACGTGCTATTATCTATTCACTCGACCTTCCGAGAACTCGATAATGGGCCGATAACGGCTAATTGTTCCTAGTTTGCTATCTTGTGGCAGATCGCGTGTGCAGTGTGCAGTAAGGGTGGGATGGCCGAAAATCGTGCGTTAATACCTGAACCTATCACCATGTATACTCAATCGGAATCCTTGAAAGACTCAAAGGACTTATCTAAGAATTTAATGAGTGGAGAGTTTGAACGTCAGTATCCAAGACCAGAGAATAAAAGGCCTCGAGGAGGCTGCATCATTCTAGGAATTACTGTTGGAGCTTTGGCAGTATGGCTTTTGGTGTTGACCATCCTTCGAGAAGTGCAGATCGCTCGCCTTCAAGCTCAGGTGGAAGAGCTTTCTGCGAACATGATGGAAATGACAGTGAATGTAGTGTCGTTGAACACGAGACTAACTAACAACAGATTATTCAATGAATTCAAAACTTTAGAGGACACGGTAAGAGAATTTGATGTTTACATTCTTTATATATTTGATAATCATATATTATGCTTAAATATTTATTTTAATGATGGCACTGATAATGTTACAAGTCGGAATTCTGACTTTGTAAATATAATTTCTTGTTGATTCTATGTAGGTATATTGCCTCAAGGTTGTTTTTAACGTATTAAAGATAGAATTGGTTTATAATGACAATTATATTAGATATTTTATTTTATCTAAGCATTAATGCATATTCTAATAATTTTACAATTTATTTAAAATCAATTTTATATACCTTTAAAATAAATAGAAAAATATAGTAACAACATATGAGAAAACAGTCTTACTAAGTATCGGTTTCCTGTATTTACATATTCATGTAATCATTGTAGTAATTGCTTGTTGCTTGATATTAGATAATAAGTCGCAGTCGGTCCAAGGTTCCGCGCAGGCGATGTGCTCTCTACTATTATTATAGTCAATTGACTCCATGCGATGACAGCTTCATGAAACAATTTAATTTATACTCATATAGTGTGGAATTCCTCTGTTGTTTGAAGTACTTCGTATGTCATATGTTTTTAAATAGTTGTGTTATAAAAAAGGCGTTAAAAATATATTTTAGCTCTAGAAAATGAAATCGTGAGAATTTTCTGTAAAAATGTAATTAGAAGATTTGTTTATCGCAGTTCTTCCCAAACTTATAGCTTTGTAGGTATATAAATATGACCTATAAATTATCAACGTTACTGGTGACTTGGAAACATTTGTTCTTATTTGCTTGTGGAAGTTTATAACTTTAGGCCCTAATATATTCCCCAATATTATAGCCAGCTAATTTTAAAGGTTTCCCAGTGTATTATTGTTAGTTCAATACCTACAAACACTCATTGTCGAATCGATCACGAACTTTATAGTTTCCAATAACATTTCGTTATTTTTGTTCAAAACATAAGTTTGTTTGTTGAGGTGTGCCAATTGTAACCATTAAATACTAGTTAAATATACTTATCTGTACTGTATGCGATATTTCGCACGTTTTCGATACAATGTATAGATATTTATTTAGATTTAAGCGTTCAAATAAAAATATGGTCTTTCTACGCAGTAGTAAAATTTAGTGCATTATTATTTAGCTCGCTATTTATACATTTTGGCAAATAAACTAGCTTGCCCAAAAACGATGGCGGATGTCCGAGCTTCGTGAAACCAGTTTGATTCGCAAACCAGTTAGATTCATTGTAAACATGGTGTGATGCGCCAGAGTTCGAACATTATTGCGTAACTGCTATTTTTGTTATATTAGATATCATAATATTATTGATTAAATGTCAAAATTTCTATATTTAGATGTTTGAAAAACTACCTTGATTAACGTATGTCGTAAACACAGACATGTCTACATAGAAAGCTGAAATTCATCATGTAGGTTCCTTAAGGCGTAATACGGAAAGAGGTTTTCTCAAAATTCCTACGTAAACGGGAAAAAGCAAAATCTTACCTTCTTACTTCATAAAGTCTATGTAAGCGAAGTTGCGGGCGACAACTAGTATGTAATATATTTTTCCCGTTATATGCCCAATGATTGTAACCAAAATATAGTAAATTAACTAATATTTTCCCTAACTGCGTCGAATTTTTTTAAACATTCTATTATTTATATAACATTTATTATAGTCGGAAGAGACTTAGAAACCTTCAGATTTGATGATTATATTCTATTATTTAATATTTTATCTTTATATGCAATTTCAGCAAAGCATTATGAAAAAAATTTGATCTTAGCTCGCCTAAATGCATCTCCAAGAACGTCCTTGTTTGTAATCTAAATGCATAGATTTATGAGTGAGCGACTCATAACTTTTAAATTTATCTCAATCACCGCTTAAAGTAGGCCGGCAGTATCGCAATTAGACACAACATTGTAAGGTCATATGATAAATGATGAAGAAGGTAGTTAATAATAATAATATTATGAACATAAAAAATATCTTCTGGAAAATTGGTGAGTTTCCTTTCTTTAAAATTGAATATGCTTTGAATTATACATGTACGTTAATTAGACAAATATAATTATTTATTACCAAAAAAATAAGCTATTGATTTCTAAGAACAAACAGCTGCTTAATTTATTTGAAAATTATATATAATTTTGACACTTAACACCAAAAAAAAAATATTTCGTTGTTACAATATACCTATGTTAATAAACGTAAAGGGTATATATAGCTTGAAATTTCACACGGAAAATTGTTTTTTCTTTAATAACCTTAATGTGACTTTTTAAATTGACGAATTTTAAATCTTTCTAAAAATACTATATTTTTTATTCCTATAGTATAGATTTAATAAATTACAAGACATTATTATAACAGAAAAAGATTTGGCACATTTTCGCCAGAAGCCGTTACACTTAATTAAATAAACACACCCATCACTCGACTCCCTAAATCTAAACAAGATATTAATAAAGAATAATAAAGCTCTCAAACGCTTCGAAAGAAATTGGTCGGTAATAAAATGGTTACCCGTATCGTCACCCTTTAGTTTTAATACCCACTAAACTAACCCACTAATACTTAATTGAATATGATTATACCTCAGTGTTATAGATTACACGGTGCATTAATATCAATTTCAATTGTAATAGGTGTTAATAGAAATGCGCGTATAAGCTTATACTGCATTATAGCATACTGAAAGTAAAATTACTATTTAAAAAAAATAATAAGGATTTTTTTAAATATATTATAAAAATATATATTTTCTTAGTAATATTTTTTATATTTTTAACGAAAACAAATTTTTTATTCGTTTCAAGAAATAAAAAATACAAGGAAAAGCAATTTCTATATAATTTAAATTTCTTGAATAAGATTTGAAAAATATGTAATACGTATTTTTAATAATAACATAATAATTAATTATTATAAGATTTTCCTCAACCTTCTAGATGATTATTAAATTAAAATAAGAGAAGCCACCATCATTAGAGTGCTATATCGCTGCTATTTCGATAGTAAATAATATTTTGTTTACTTCTCAATACTAAAAATAAATTACCTACTTGGTATTTGAAATGATGTCATAGGTAGAAAGGTGGCACGTTAAGTTTGACGAACAGAAATAAATATAGATTAATAGTTCTTTCAAACGTGCGCTGGAGCAACGCCAAACTTTCGCAAGTCCATTTCTACTAGCTACGACTGTAATACTAACCTCTTACATATAGTAATAAACTATAACAATAATATTAAGAAAAAAATCTGTTTCACGCTGTATCCCGCACTTCGTAGGGTAGGCTATGGGACCCAGTGATAAGACCGATCACCATCTTCCTCCGAATTCTGGAGCCCCCAATACCTCCGGATACTGAGAGGCGAACCTGCAACCGTCGTCGTATAGAAGCAGACAATACTCAAATACATACCCTTATCTAAGTATCAAGTGACATTAGAAAAACACATTTGGAGTTCAATTGGATGGATATTTTCGTATGTCTCGTTCCACAATCATCACAATTTTGCGCCACAAAAAGCTTTCAATTTGAAAGTTTTCCACACAGATAACAACAAAATTGGAGAAGCGCTTTATCTTTTATTCCTTTGAATTTTCCATTTAAAACACGTTTAACCTCTTGGCCTTATCATACTGAGTCGGTCTTTTGTTGAAATTAATATGAAAGTTCAAGCTATGGTAGTAATAATATACGCTATAATTATATTGATATTTGTATTATATAATGGAAAATTATATAGTCCATTTCTCTTTTATTAAGTTTTATTCTGTCACATTTCGATAAAAAAAATTACAAAATTTTATTTATGAATATTATTTAAAGAAATTTGTTTATAAACAGTCGGTTGGCCTATATGCTTACAAATGCACCACATACACAGTAAAACTACTGCAATAATTGTATTTAAATTCTTTCTTCTTTTTTATGTTGATTTTTATTAAAATAAATTAAACTATTGAATGAAACCACATAAGGTTGCCAGTATAAAAAAAATAGAATAGAAGTAAAATATCATTTTTATTATCAACGAGTCAAGGTTCATGACCTATGATTGCTATCACAGGAGATACTGTCGGCTGGTCCGACAATAACGTTAGTGAGGATTACCAACACAAATCTAATTAAAGTGGACACTGGTCGTCGCCCGCAGGCCGCATGACAAATATCTACAGTACTAACTAACGCCTACGAATTTACTATTGTCCCGTTTAGGTACCTATCTATATGTATTGCATGAGCACGATGAATCATATTTTAACCTAGTGCAATGGGTAAATACATTTATTTAAGCAATGTGATATTTGAAATAATCTAATTATTAATATTTGGATATACCATGTATCGTATAATTTGAACTCAATAACCTTTTAGCCTAAACTGCATCTTCTTTAAGATGTTATGTAGAGGAACAGATTAATAATATAAGCGTTCGTTAGTAATAATTATTTAATAAATATGAGGAAATGTATTTCACTGTAGGGAGAGTATTTGAGTTGTATGTGTTAAGAAATTTTTGATTTTGAAAGTTTAACTTAATTTTTTATATCATTATATCAATGTGATTTTTATCGATGAGGTCACTGTCTGAGGCTTTAAACATTTTATATTTATTTTGAATACCTACAAGATTAAAGCGGTATCGACTTTTCATTTATTTATATCATAATTTATAAACATATATTTATTAATAGCAACACAACTCAATATCTAAATAATTTAGTCGTTACTTTGTAATCATTATAATTTAATTTTTAATATTATACATTAGATAAACTTTTATCAATTAAATGTTATTAATTACAATATTTAACGTTACGTTACTGTTAAGTAATAACTTCTAAAATTATATATACATGTATACGATACTATCGCACATTAATTGATAATGACCTATAAACGTAAAGCAGAATTAATTAAACAATTTATTGTAAGTATCATCATACGCTTAAGAAATAATAACATATAATTATTATCTTGTTAATATACAATTATTAATTATATAAACTGATTATACATTCTTACGAGTGTTTAGTATAATTTATACTAGATATACACCAAAGTAATATATGGTTTCCATTTCACAATTTTCCCTGTATAAGTAGACTCTCCTGTTCCTATTATTGATCTCGGACCTCCTTCGAGAGGACGCCCCCGGCCTCCCACACTGCCTTCACTCTCGGAGAAAGCTTTAAGTACAATTCAATGTACGCTATTAGTTATATTAAATTTGTAAAAATAGTGTAATATCTTATATTATAGTAGTTTAATAGGTCGCTATTACTTAGAAGTTAAAACGCGTTATATTGACATGGACTACTGTATCTACATATTCGATACGTTTCGATTCAAATTACATATGAAGGAGTATTTAATTTATATATATGAATGCATTTATATATATTCTCAATCAGCTTCAGGCTGTATCCCGCACACAGGAGGGTAGACAGAAGGAACCTAGTGTTAAGACACTCCGTTCCCCACTTTCCACCGAATTATGGAGGCATTGCGTGTTGAGTGGCGAAACTCAACGCCGCGTTTTGCCTCGAAACCAGAGCGAAGAAGCTTTATCTTCCCGCTCTGGTTAAATAAAATCAATTAGTAAGATTAGATAAAGTATAAAAACCTTTAAAAAATGAAATTTAGATGCCTTTACAAGTTCAGTAGGGATTCATCAGTATTTTTAGTTATTAAAATTACGACGTCTTTTATGTTATAAAAAGGGTTAACAAAAAGGTGATTTTTAATCCAATTACTATTAAAGGTTGTGTAGGCGAAGCGTAACATGACAGAATTTACGAAAATATAGTCTTCACAGTAAGATATAATTATGAAATAGTAAGTATTATTAAAAAAAGTTTAGTTAAGTAATTGGATAAAAATAAAGTTAATGTTTAAACGTACAAAAACCGATTAATACGTTAACTATTTATTTTCATAATTAGTTTTAAAATATCGTAAATATAATTTACAATATCAATATTTGCATTATTATATTACTTATGTTAATCTAAGAATAGCAAACCGATCTGCGGAAATTAATTATTATCATTGAAGACGGGTGCTATTCCATTAATTTACTGAATTGTAGCAGTTGAAGCAATTGCTTCCAGTTAGCGGGTTTCTAGGACACTCACAGATACGTCGTGATTTGAATTTATTATATAACATTTGACATTATGTTTTATTATATAAAATTTGAATTAACCTCTAAATCTTTTGTTATTAAACTTAATTATGAAATTATTTTAAATATATATTTAAAACATAATTAGTGTTTACGTCAACATTACATAATTTAAAATGAATTTTATTAGTAACTGACAACATTTTAAAGAACAATAGAACAATACGTTATTAGTTTAACCTTTCAAGGTGTTCTCACTTAATTGAAAAAAATCACTACCTGAGGCTATAAAGTAAAAGGGATCTTGTTGATGTTTGTAGAGTCGATAACATATGTAAGACGATCTTTAGTTCGGTTTTATATGTAAAAAATGTTTTTTTTTTAAATATTACCCTCCTTAGTTATTTATTATAATATAATTACATAGGTATAACAAAAATATATATAACCAAATAAGTGGACTGTAATTTGGAACCTCATTATGAAAAAATAAGAAATCTATAACGATTTTTCTATGAATTTTTAGATATGTATAATGTTTGCAAAATTCTTCTTTAAAAATTAATTCACAGAGACAGAGCTTGCTATCTATAAATATAATATGTACATAATACAATCCCAAACACGTGTAAAACAACGAAAACAATAAAAATATGTTACTTTTAACATAAGACAGTAAACGTAACACAGTAATTAAATTTAAAAATAAAAAGAGCCCATAAGTCATATAAGCTTAAAATCCCTTTTCTTTGACGTCTCGCTTTGAATAAACATCCATTATAATCTCACAGCGCCATTGTTCGAGTATTGGGTTACGCTTCCAGTTCCTTCGTGCCGTCTAGTCGGCTTATATAAGCTTTAATATACGAGCATAGACTTATTCTATTATGGATTTAACTTTATATTGTTATTTTAAAGTTAATTCAGGTGATTTTAATATATTATAATAAAAGTAACATTATATAAGTCATTGAATTCCATTCTACAAGCAATGGTTGTGAACTCGGTTCTTATTTGTAAAATGGATTAAAAACATGGCTAGTTAATTACCAAGCAAATATTTTAATTAGGTGCAAAAAAATAGATAACGTAGAAGAAAAGATATTACAATTTTTTTTCCGCTTATCTTAGACTTGTTAAAGAAAAAAATATAAACAATGATTTTTATTTCCTTACAACATATCTTACATAATTTAATGAGGGAAATTGTGATAAACATGACAATACTTTTCATCTATATTTAAAATGGAACAAGAAGCCTTAATAAATGTATATAGATATACACGTCAAATTACGTTCCGCTGTTTGCTTGTCGAGATTCTTCCAACAAAGTTTTAATTACACAATATCAAATATATACCTACCATTTGAGGTCTTCGTGGCGTATGAGCACCAACGCGACGATTGTGGGTTTGATTCCCACTCGAGAAAATGAAAAATTTGATGTTTTCATTTCCTCTCTCTGACAACGAGGCAATTCAAGAATTCGGTAAAGTTTTCGTAATTAGAACGGAGTGTCTTAACACTGGGTTTAGGTTCCCAGGTGCCTTCTGTAGACCTTGCTACCTGCGTAAAGTTAAAAAAAATCTAAATTATGTTTTTAGTATATCTATAGCGATATTTTATTTTCAAGAGTTTAAAGTTTAAAAAGACGATAATACGGGAAACAGAAACTAAATTTTCAATATTCAAATATGCTCTCCATTTTTCGCTTCTATATACATTTTTCTAACAGGTAGCTGAAACCGATGTTGCTATTTATCTAATCAAATCGAATAAACATTTGTATATTAAATATAAACTTTTGAATGTCAGACAGTATTAGATAGACATGTCTCAAGTGCGTAACGACGGCATCGGTAAATACTCGTAGATTCGAATCCAATATTTACTTAGTAAAGAAAATAAATAACATCTTTGGTCCTATATAATATTATTACTTAGAGGACTATTGCTTCGCAAAAGAATAGATGGACACGGAGAATACTCTGCGTATATGAGTGGATATTATAAATGTAATTAAAATAATGTTTAAAAAATTATAGTATTTTTTTTTTATTGATTTTAACATTTTATTATTTTTGTACAAAGTAGGATATCTTAGATGACGGATATAATAATATTTATGTTTAGGCTATGCATAAAAGAAGTTACAAAAATTAATTACAGATATTAGAAATTCTTTACGTATTTCGATATTTCATTTTAGCGTTACGCTATATCCCGCACACAGCAGGGTAGTAACACGAAACATAGTGTTAAAACACTCCGACATAAAATATTTTACATATGTTTTGTCTAATTCATTTGTAAATAAATAAATAATAGGTATATATTAATAATTGCATCGCATTACATCTCTAAGGTCAAAGCGAGTATAT
>JAEBDU010004064.1:0-11133 GCA_016802625.1 Heliconius numata | reverse complement strand
TAGATAAACAAAATGATTTAACATATGTGACTCAAAAGTCATGAAAATGTTGACATGACAAAGTAAATATAGGCATATTGTGAATACAATGATAACACTTACCACCCATATCTTTGTGACAGATTCATTTCATATATCATCAAGTTACTGTTTATCACGTTTACATATTTCACATTCATATCCTTTTAAGATATATATGACACTAGTGACACTAGTGCTCAGTCACTTCCTTTTCTCCCATAGTTTAAAGAGTGATGGGACCACGATACAGTATCGAGAATAGAGATTGAGATTAGAACAGGAGCGAGATAAGACAGAGCTGTCAGACTTCAAATCATTATTAAGATAAAGTCTAGCAGAGTAAATTTTGCTATGAAAGAATACAAAAAAGTTCTGTGTCTAATCTACTACTAAATATTTAATAATAAAATATGCTATTTTAATATTGGATCAATATTTAATAATAAAATATGCTATTTTAAATTTTGATACATTCATGCATTACGTTATATACATAGTTTACATTTAACATGCAGCAATCACTATGTGAAAACAAAAGACATGCTTCTTTCATATGTAAGTGAATATTGAACCAGATTAAAATAAACAGTAATAAAGAAAAAAATAGAAAACAAAAGCTCTATTGGAATTAATTCTGTATACCTACAGTATGTAGTAAATTCTAAGAATAGCCTCTTATATCATTTATTAGTAATAACAGAACTATTAACTAAGATTCCGTAATAAATAAACATGAAGAAATAAATACAAACTTGTAATGTATGTTTTCTATATAGTATGAGGATAGCAGTAAGCAATGACTGGCAATCTACTCATATATTGCTGGGTTCCGACGAGGTCAGCACCTTTGCATTAACCGCTGATATAAACGTCCGTGTGATCATTTGTAAAACAAAAGTCAAACAAAGAAACGCCCCCGAAACTTTAGATGCTGATGACCATCAAGGTCTTTGTTGTCTTAATAATGTCTTTAGTTCTTTGCATTCCACGCTAATTACCTAACACATTCCTCGGATACAGAAGCAAAATAGTTATTTAAAATGTTATTGTTTAATTCAACTGCTTACATGCTACTTGTAGAAATGTACATGGACGTAGTATTTATACGCATTCTTAAAATATTTAATAACGGTACTCGACTGTGGAGTTTATTTTGTACAAAAATATTGACTAACTAAAAATAAGTTTTTTCGTTTAGTTATTCTTGGTACATACCACAATGAAATAAAAGTAAAGTTACTTTATACTTTACGTTTTTGAATTAGTAGTAAATCTATTTTAGCTTAGCTTTAAAATAATATTTAAAAAAATCTTTCACCATAACAAACTATAGCAAATATTTCACCATAAAAATAGTTCACCGATGGGGAAGTTATATACTTAATATCTTCATAGCATTCAATAATGCCACCTCATTATTTTTACTGTCAACGTTCAACGCGTTCCTTGCTAACAGCGACATACGAGTATATAAAGTGTCACCTAGAATAGGTCTGCCTAATGAGATGTAAACCCATTTAATATTATTTTACTAATGACAAACACTATGAATTTTATTTTCTTTATTTTTTTATTAAGATTTATAATATCGTTTATTGAGCTTTAAATTGATTCGTGATCGTGAATAGTTAGTATAATATACACAGCTGTTAAACTTATTGAAATTAACATATTAACCAATTTTCATGTTTGTTATCTACAATTAAAGCAACTAATTATACACGATAAATTACAAGTAATTCTTCTAAGTAATCGCGAAACGAATAAAATTACAATATTTAACAAATAACCAATTTACCATAGTACCTACTACGGATTTATTACCAAATATAAATACGAATAGTTATATTCGATTACCTAGTATTGCCCTAAATATAATCATAAATAAAAATAAATAATGCTATATCAATAACATATTAGATTGACTCCCAATATTAATATTTATTGACATTTATATTTTTAAGAATAACATTAGTATTTAGTTTAAAATTTTCCGTGTTGATTCTGCAATGCGGTTGTGTCTCGCCGCAATAAAGGCACGCTGCGACTACCGTAGATAAACAAAATAGTACAACGCAATAAAAGCAACTTAACGATTGATTGTATACTACTGCTATACTATACTATATATCTTGTATAGTTACTAAGCTACTGTCTATCGTATAAACATTATCAACATTGTATGTAAATTAATTATTTACTTTTTACGCCACTCTTGACTTTAAATGCGTCAATTCACCTTGTATGGGTGAGTTTTTAATCAGACGCTTACGTTTATCAACTTTATAGTAGGACGAGAACGATTTAACAATAATTGATTAAAACTTTAATGAATGTATATATATCTTCTTTTTTCCTTCGTATATATATTATAAGTTACTTTATATAAACATATTAATTAAACAGTATATTGCAATAATTTTTAATCTGTATATTAAAGAAAACCATGTTTTTATTTCTCTTTAGACATTCGAAGTCAATAAAAATGCAGGTAAAGTATAATCGGCAGACTTATTAAATCAAATTAAGTACATATATATAAAGGAAAATTTTTGCAATAACGATTATAGCAATGATCAATCAAAGAACCTTGCCCGCAACAAGTCGCTTATTATGTGTGATACATTCGCTTTCGCTTTTATTTTATAGGCTAACTTTCCTACATTAAAGAATACTAACATATTTCTTGCAAATAATATTGATTATACAATTTATTAATTTTTATTAATTCTGATTCCCAGTCGTATAGAAATATTACATTTAATAATATTCTATTTCTAAGTGCTTTTAAAGATAAGCGCCTAAGTAATAAATACATCAAACGATTGTATATTATTATTGTTTAGGCCTCGTTATCTTCTCGTCGTCTCGTCCTCGCGTCTCCTTCGTTCATTGTGACATTGTGGCTAGATATTAGTAATTGGCCTATTTAAAATTCTAAAATAAATAACTAAATTTAAAAATGGTAATATATTTTAAAATTTAAAAGTAATACCTTTTTGTCCAGATTTCAAAATAAATATAATTTATTATCGTCCACATTTAGAGAATTAGATAAAAAAATCTTCTTACCCTTTTGTATTATTCTGTGTACCAAAGAAAAATCTATAATATTCATATAAATATTATCTAGAAGCAGAGTGACTGACTTAAATGGTGCATTATCGAATGCGACGTAGACCTAATTTATTTATTTGTAAAGTGATGTCTCTGCTATTAATAAATACTTATTTTTACTTTCATCTGTCGTCAGTATTGTTGTCGCTTCATCATCAGAGAACGCGTGATGAGTCGCACTTGTCAAATATTTCTTTAATAAAGTATCACTTTCTATTGATTATTATTATTGATACTTAACTTAAATATTTTGCTGCAAATCGTTTAATCGCTCTTTATCATAGATAGATATTTTACATACTATTATAGTTTGGCATGAAAACATTATCAAAAAATATGACAGAAAGTGAAGAACGGTATGCCTTAACACTAGGTGCCCTCCGCCTACCCTGCTATATGCGGGATGCAGCGTGAAGCTGATTTTTTTAAACATTATCTAAATTACAATTTCAGTAATCAAGTGATTGATATGATTGCAGCTAGAAAGACTAATATCCTTATTAATTTAAGTGTCTAATGTAGTGTTCGTGAATGTAAGGTAATGGCCACTTAATTCGATTAAGGCATGACAAGATCTAGATTATACCACTCGTCCTATCTTACCTGGACTACATCTAGAGATGTACGAGTAAACTGCCAGAAGCGTGAACAAAACGCATAGACCACTACGAAAATACAACCGAAAAGCAATAAATGATTTAGATTGATAGATAGGAACTAAAGTAAAGAAAACTATTAGTCGACACGTCTAATGTATTTGTATATCATTAATGGACAACATGAACCTTGAGAAAAAGTTGATAATAGATAACAACAAAACTAAAATATGCAAATATTTATACGATTTGTTTAAAAAGTGTATTCTTATAGTAAAGAATGTTGATATTTCACATAGTTTCACATAGACATGTGCACCATTCCTGATTTTATTTACGTTTTGAAAATAACCGGGTCAAAGCGGTCGCATCCCACTAGGATAACGCGATAAAGTTTCCACGTTATTGAATAATGTAATTAAAACTTCTGGAATCTTCTATATTAAATCTTCTGGAATAAATTGGATAGTTTCTTAATACTTAGAGTATCCCTTTTACGTGACTTACATTTTGTATAATACACACAATAACAGTAGCTAAATTACCACTGGGCCAGTAGTCTTTTATATTTTATTTAGAAAAAATACTCAAATATAATTGTATGCTTGAAATTATTTAAAATAAAATGTTTTATAAGAAAGTTTAACGTTTTTAGAAGCTTTATCTGTAAGTGACATTAAGTGCATTAAATTATACTTAGACCTGAAGCATGAGAAGCTCACCAAAGCGAGCTGAAGCCGCCATATATCTACTCCTAATGAAGCCTGGAATAAATTAAAGCTGACCCGGAATACATTATACATCTTGCTGCCATCGTGACTGGCGTGCGTTCATTTGTCTTCGTACAAATTAATATAAACTTAGTATTTATCCATATCATCTAATATTATTAAGCTGGATTGTTTGTTTGGTTTATCGTACTAATCTCAGGAACTACTGGTTCAAATCGATTTTTGTATGCGTCCATTTATCAAGGAAGGTCATATTATATCACGTGTTAACGATTATTTTTATGTTACCCACTGTTTTTATAGGCAGGGTACCTGCACTGCGAAGGATGTGTTTATATGTCATACTGTATACACAACTCTTAGTTATTTCCATTCAAAAACACTAATAAAGGATAGTTCATTATAAAATTATTATCGAATCGAATTAAATTATAGAAACTAAACTTACTTTATTAGCAAATTGAAATTTAACGAAAAAAATAACTACTAATAATATCAAAATGAAAACAAAATCTAAGAGCGATTTATCAACAAGCGCTGAATTAAATTGATTCGTAATACGTAATATAAGAGCATGCAGTTAACCGACCAATGAACCAATGAACCAATGACAAGTTCGTAATGTCCTGTTCGCATGTCCGTCCATACACTAATTTTGATTCAACGAATTCTGTAGTGGTAGTTTGTACTGATTTTTACATTTCTTTTTCTAATCAACTCACGAGTTGTTAAAGTGCTCTATCAAGGCAGTCACGACCACTTTATGTACTTATAGCTTATTTATTACATTTTTACATGTTTTTCTTAAATAAACTTTCCATGGAAAGTAAATATAAAACTTTTCATGGAAAATAAATATTAAAATTTATTACTATTTAAATTTTTAGTTTTGTCACTCTCATATATACTTTTTTCGCTAGTCGCTAGTAATCATTGCTAACTAATAACCGGAAGTCTTATTTTAAATTCTTACGGTGATTCATCAATTGCCTTATATTATAGCAAAGGACATACGAGTATCAAGACTACCTCGCGCATAACTACAAACATCAAATTTTGAAATTCAATTCTTACATAAAGTTTAAATTTTATAGGTTAAATAAATGAAAATGTGACTTTAGTGGTAGTAGTGTAGTCACATTTTCATTTATTTTACATTAAAAATTTAACAATTGTTATTAATTCATTAAATATAATTTTGTTAAATGTTTCCAATTTTAGTCCAAACTATTCAGCGTTTTACCTACTTTCTTCAGAATATTAGTAATAATTCGTACTTGGCTTATATTTACGGCCACGTGACTAATGTGTTTATTTTAAAACCTGCAGTAGGTCAATGTTATAGTTCGCGTATAGATTGCTCTTGAGCATATTATCTATATTTAATTGAGCGTATTATCTATATATTGAGAAAATATATATTAAGCAAAAAACTGCTAGTGCTTAGTAATTAAATGTTATATCATTTTTTTTTCAACTTCATTTCGTTGAATTCCGCGACTTTACACGCAATGTCTCAAAAAATTGGCGGATATTGAGGAATGGAATGTCTTAATACTAGGTAAATACTAGGTTCTTTCTGTCTACCCTGCGGGATACAGCGTGAATTTAAAAAAAGAATAAATACAGTAAGCATACGAGTACTTTCAATTATGAGGGTATTGATTGAATCTTTTATTAATTACTTGGCTTATCTATTAAGATAGGCCAAGTAATTAGTAAAGGATGAGTGGTTTATTGTATTGACCTATTGGTTCAGTTTCCGGGGTCAATTCTCATTCTAACAAACACGTATGCAAATGCAAATATGTATGAAACTTCTGTATTCATTTTTAGTTCCCAAGAAGACAACTAGACATAAGGTAATGTTTATTACCTTATATCTTATAAAAAAAATCGGGTGTGTCAAGTCGTTCGCCTTATCACAAGTTACCTAAAGTTAATATAACTTTAGGTTATCAGTGTATTTGTGACATATCACATATCTTATTGAGAAATGTTTTGCTCTTCGTGATGAAAACGATCGATCAATATATTTTTATCAGTCAACTGAATATTGATTGATTTTATCAAGATGTGATAATCACTATGCAGGATCGAGCTACCGAAATAAAAAGGCTCATGTTGCAAAGGTACTTATATTCTATTTTTATATTAGATAATTCATACTTTTAGATAAATTTTCTAAAGTTTTGAATCTTGAGAAATATACTTTATTATATTATATAGTGCACAACGTTAATTATAAAAATATTAAAAAAAACTATTTTTATTTAAATACATTCAAATTTTAAGCGTTTATTTTAGTTGACTTGATTCAACAAGGGGCGTTTCAAATCTCAGTATGGCTATGAAGCGAATGATAAAAGTTGCTCATTATTGAATTTGTTATTGTGTGTGGTCTGCTTTTGACAAATGAAATTACGATATAATTCGATTTTGTCTTCACAGTATATAAAACTGTAATAATAATGTTATATTAAATACATGTTTTTTTTTTCTAGTTTCACTCTGTATCCCCACTAGCTCCCCACTTTCCCCCGAATTTAGGAGGCCTTTCGAGTAGCGGAACTCAGCGCCGCGCATTTTCTAAAGCGAAGAAACGAAAATATTAAACATTTTATTTCCTCGAGTAGTATATCTCTTATATAAACTATTTAAAGAAGAAAATAAGAATAAGAAATTGAACCAATAAAACAATAATTAAAATGAAAGAAAATTAAATACTCATTTATCGTAAAGTATAAGGAAAGAAAGAATCTATTGACCTACATTCGTGGTCTGTTGACATTTTATTAATCATTCTTAATGTACATAGGTATATGAATGTAATTAAAATTATTATAAGTCTCCTATATCAAGGCTAATGACAAATACAAATGGTTATTTCTAATAAACGTAGAGCGTTAACCTATATACTTTAGTTTATTTTAAACTAGTAGCCCACTCGCGGCTTCGCCCGCGTACCACCTATAATACTTTTATAACACTGAATTTGCCAATAAACTGGTTGTTTCATTTATACATTCAGTCATGAACGACTTATGTTCATAATTCGGCGAAAGTGCAAGCACTGCGAATGCATGAGATACTTGTAGCCTGGAGCACTCCTGAGGAACGAAGCTTTTATACAAAACAAAACAAAAACAAATAGATAAAACCAGTAGATCCAGAGATTAGCGTTTAAACAAAGAAACAAACTCTTACGCTTTATTATATTAGTATAAATCATAATATTTCATTATAATACCAATCTGGCTGTAATTTACAATTAAAGTCAAAGAATATTTTTTCATAAAAAAATTATGATCTATTAGACTAAAAATGTTTCGTCCACTTCACTCGTTGTTAATATAAGCATTTCAAATATGACACGTGTGAGTTTATCCAATATCAGCTTTCCTCGCAACACGAGTGCTCATGACGTTTATTTTACATCGCATTTCTCATTGCCATAGTATAAACAAACAAATAGATTAGAAACGCTAGTTTAGAGTCGCTAATTGAATATCTTATCTACTATGAGATTATTTATCTCATCTATTATTAATATGCTATCGTGTCTGACTGTTAACACAACGGTTGTGGGTTCGATTAACCCACTAGGGGCAGTGAATTTATTTAAAAAAATCCCCCCTCTGCTAGACAAAGCGCGGCGTTGAATTCCGTCGCTTGCTTCCGTAACATGCAACATCTTGAAAATTAAACTGAAAAAAGTGTGCGAAATGTCTTAAGACCTCCTCTGCCTTGCTCTGTGCGGGTCTGTGGGATACAGAGTAAAGGAATGTTCAAAATAAAATTCAATTTCAATAGTTATTGAATTGCCTCGTTCTTTTTAAATTTAATATTAATTAGTAAGTATTTGTATTACGTCTGTGTGTACATTGTACATACTATACAGTTAAATATTTCAAAGTGTTTGTTGCAACAGTCTGATTCATATAGCAAATGTTATTGTAATTTGATAGCAACAGTCAATAATATAAAGTAATATTACATACATTATTACATAAATATAAATAAATTATACGATATTATTATAAAACATTGGAAACTAAAATGAGAGAACTTGGAAAGCCATTAGGACACTTCCGTTACACATTTTCCGCCAAACTCTGGAAGTGTCGCGGTAGCCAAATAATAAAAAATCTTTAAAGAAATTGTAGCCTATGTGCTATTCTAATATATAAGCTTATCAGCCATAATTAATGTAAAATTTTATAAAAATTCGTAAACAAATTTCGCAAACTTTTATATTTATTTTATATTTATAATATACGAGTATATATTATTATTAATAGGATTATAACAAACTGCGATGTAGCCTAACTTGCAATATTTCTTGCTGAGAAGAAAGTGGAATAGATTTATATAGGTTCCCCTAGGGTCTTTTTACTTACTAAAGTGTATGTTGCGGGAGAAGTGTTAACATAAAAGTACTTACATATATATGCTGTATGACTGTATGCTGCAGGCTTGCAGGCAATCTCATAACGTCACGTCCTGTCTTAAGTCTGGTGCACGTGCCTATCTTGTGAGCTACTCGTACGTGCATTATAATGTCTTTTATAAAATACCTTCTACTTACATATAATCTTATTATAGATTTTCAGTTTGAGATAAAATAAAAAATACAATTGAACGTTTAAAAGTACAGAGTAGCCATTTTAAAGTAATAAATAATATTTGCTTAATAATAATAGTTATCAATTATTTAAAATAAAATTAATAAAAATATTTAAATACTTTTATTAAAATTTAAATGAAAAAATATAACTTTTGCATAATACGATCAAGATTATAATTGACCTTAATTACTTATTCTTATAATGGAAGGAAATAACATTTTTATATTATAATCTATATTGAATGAATAATACAAGACTATATTCAGTTCCCTGTTTTCTTTGTTCACGCTTCAATAGGAAGCCCTTTGAGGCGCTCTCGATCGAAAGAAATAGGCCGATCTATTGTTCATTAGCACGGCGTGTGTCGAGTGTCGACTGTCGCAGTGTCGCGATCGCAGTACACCATCGGCATGTGGTGTCTATCATGTTAACCTAGTTTAGGATGGACGTCGTCGGTCGCAGCTTCGAATGAATGAAATCGAATGTCACTTCGCTTATGAAATAATTTTTGCCTCACGTTCTCTATTTGCGTCATTCGATTGTCTGAATATTGAAGCAAGCGTATATCAATTGGTTGAGATTTTAGATGAAGCGTTTTTATTTAACAATGGAATTTTAATTTATGTTAAATGTGTCTTTCGAATCTTCGAATTCATTTCACCGATTTGGTTACACAAAGTGCAACTTATCACTTAGTTTTCTTAGCAGAAATGTAAAAATGCGAAAACTTGGCATAATTATATTATTTCTTGACTCAATATTCGGCGTACTGCAGTTCAATGAATGAATGACCTTTAAAGTAATAAGCATCGCTTGTTCCAGCTGATGGTATGACCTATTCATTCGGCGTGTTCTACGCAGAGTTCCTGACCTACTTCAACGAGGGCAAAGGCAAGACTGCGTGGATTGTGTCCATTCTTGTTGGAGTCACGTTGAGTTCAGGTATTTAATTATAGTATAAGAGTTTATACAGATTAATTTAAACTCACACATGTTTAAGGAAACATAATATGTTTTATTAATTTATTTTTTAATTTTAATTATTTTTGTTGTAAACTTAATTAACGTTCTAAGATAAAATGAAAGTAAGCTACGATTCTTGCTATGAGAATCTACTTAGTGAAGTGTTACTTATATAGCTTTCCATAAAATATAAGGGTTAAGTTAATTAATCTCAGTTGAACTCAGCATAGCTTATAAACAGTCGTAAAGCCGTAGAACAAACGCGTTTGTTCCGTACTCTTCCCGCCTTTACTTTAGTAAAATAATTAAAATTTTATCCAATTTTAAATGCAAATTTAAAATAATAATAAATGTCTTTATATAGTTTTTATATAGTATTTATTTTTATATACGTATGTAATAATACATAAAAATAAATTATTCATATTTCTTATGTCTGTCGTTTTAGTAAAAACAAAGTATCTAATTCACTCGTTATATAAAATTATAATTGCATAAATTGTCTCTTACAGGTCCAATATCAAGCTCATTCGTGAACCGTTGGGGATGTCGCGCAGTAACGGTGGCAGGCGCGCTACTTTCCGCCACGTGCGTAGTCCTCTCAGCCTTCGCGAACAACGTGACTACCCTCATCTTCACAGTGGGCGTTGGCGCTGGTATGGGATTCGGTCTTATCTACCTTCCGGCGATCGTCAGCGTCACCGTGTGGTTTGAACGCTATCGGAGCCTCGCTACAGGTTTGTTCTATCTCAGATAACACGTGATGTCATATACTCGTATATGAT
Organism: Heliconius numata; assembly: GCA_016802625.1. Classification (NCBI taxonomy): domain Eukaryota; kingdom Metazoa; phylum Arthropoda; class Insecta; order Lepidoptera; family Nymphalidae; genus Heliconius; species Heliconius numata. The sequence goes on along the minus strand of JAEBDU010004064.1, from coordinate 292 downwards.
ACAGGATATGTATATTAATTATAAACATCTTTCCTTGTTTAGGTATAGCGGTATGTGGGTCTGGTCTTGGCACATTTCTGTTTGCACCGATCACGTCAGCTTTGATATCAAACTATGGATGGCGAGGTGCAATGGCACTTATAGGAGCTTTTATTCTAAACTGTATTCCACTAGGACTTATGTTCAGGCCTGTACCCGAAAGACCCAGGATGCCGGCTACTGAGCCAATGCTACCTAAGCAAAATAAATCTCCGCTTAAAAGATCACAAAGTTCAGAGCAGGTTGCACGAGC
>JAEBDU010004062.1:0-11778 GCA_016802625.1 Heliconius numata | reverse complement strand
CGCGCCGCCACCACGTTGTGCCAGCGCATCAGCAGTATACCAAATGTGACCATAGCGGGATTCTGATTCGTTCGTGGATCACCTAAGACTGTAATAAGTATGATTTTTTTATATATTATTTTTTTTATTATAAAAAAAATTAAAGTCTCTTGATAAATATTAATTAATAAAGATATTGATTATTTATATTTTCTCGGTACAAAGACGAAGCACTGCGTTATATTTTGCAAATCAACAGACAATATCTCGAAATTAGCATGAAAAGTGGGAAAAGGAGTGTTTTGACACTGGGTTATACCCCCTGATATGCGAGTGTTTCTCGCACAATAATTGTCGAAAGTGTTGTCTGTCTTAAGTTCATGCAGCGATTTTTACTGATATTACTAGTTTATTACAATATTGCTTTATTAGGCTCGTAACTCCCTCGACCTTACCCTCATTCACATTTCCCGTCAAACTCTAACAGTTTATTATCGCTTAACTCTAAACATTAGCGTGCGGGTTTCCGGTTGACTGTATTTTATCACTATTTAATGCTAACTATACACAGACCATAGTGAAATAACTTGTACTTATGCTAGTTAATTACTTCACTTTACCAGAATGTATATATGGTGCTACTAGTAGTAGATTCGATTGTTACTCATTAATATTATTAATATATTAGAAAAAAATAGATAAAAAAAATAGAAATATACTTACGGAATAATCTCTCTGGGCTGAGCATCCGCATGTAATGAGGCACTGGGTTATTAAAGAGTGGCACACGTTTCTTGTTGCGTAAAGGCAACCCTCCTTCACTTGCAAGACTACCATTCTGTAATTTTTATTTGAGATTGATTTTCTACAATAAAAAGCTTTATACATTAAAATAGAATCTTAAATATTTATTTTGTCATATAATGTATCCCGATGCGAGAATCACGAAACATATTTTTTTGGTTTCAGGAACCTGGAAACCGAGTATTAAGATACTTCGTTCCCATTAAGTTACTTGCATTCCTCACTTTACACCCTATTCTGGAGGCATCGCGTGTTGAGTGGTAGAACTCAAGTTACCAGAGCGAGTAAATTAATATGTTAAATATTGTATTTTCTGAAATCAAACCCACAACCTGTAGTGTTTACAGTCTACCTCTTGTGCTCCTGCTTCAACACAATTCGTAAAATTACACTTAAATTATATAAATTAAAGTTAGATAAAAGTAAGAAATAATATTAAACTACTGATTGCTTAAAATCCTACTGCACTTAAGTATTTCGCTCAAAAGGCAATGACCTGTCACATCCAGTTACTGCACCAAGTCAACCTGTCAAGTGTATCGATAATTGGGCAATAGACTTGAGACTTGAGATAGTAGTGTATTAAGTAGCTATCGCGATTGGTGTTGATCGTCCACTAGATATAGCTCTATATAGCGCTGATAACAAACTATATTTATTTGTAAAGGCATTATTTGCTTTCCATAATCTAATGAACTAATGAACGTAAACTTACGAAACTTACGAAATTTACCTAATCTAATGAACTAATGAACGATGAAAAATGAATATATCTAATGAACAATTTTATATTTGCATTTTTTATGTAATGCAAAAAACAAACGAACGTATGAGTCACCTGGTGGTAAATGATCACCACCACTCACGATAATAAGTTGTAACACCAGTGGACCTACATTGCCAGATGGCATTCAAAGAGGCCTAAGTTACATTTAGTAGACTGTCAAGTAAGCTTAAATACTATATAGATGTGATGTACAAAAATTCGGCGGCAGCTATCAGGTCAAACAGTATACAAGATTAGCAAACTGAAAAGCGCAATATAGCACAGTGCATCCAGTAGGCGATCTACCGAATATATAGATATATGCATACAAGTACGTATAGGCATATGAATGTACATAAAGAGGCAGGCGTGGCTGCTGGTGGCACCTGAAATGACCTCATTGCATTCACCCAGGCCTCGCTCGTGCTGTACACGAAGCTGCCGTCGATCCACGACGTTATCTGGTTTATCTGGAACAAGACATTTTTTAATGATATAAAATTCATTTAATTTAATTAAGAGGCCGTGATGATGCAATCATGTGACTGTAACGCGACTATTATGGGTTCGATTCCCACTGGAAATAAATTATTATTTATTAATATTTTCATTTCCACGCTCTGGTACCAAGGCAAAAGTGCAATGACTCTAGGGATCGGAGCGTCTTAAGTTAATATTAGGTTCCTTCTGCCTATCCTGCTTTGTACGGAATAGAGTATGTGAGAAAAATAATTTAATAAGCGGTAGGTACTCCAGCTAAACGTTTTAAACATATAAGTATTTAACTTTTGTATGCTTCATGAAAAGTTTGAAATAATAAACGACGGAAGAATTTTCTACGCAACGTATAGGTGCTATTATATTAGCTCTATTACAGCTACGCTTCCGCTACGCTTTATGCCCACATGTACCACCAGGGTAGGCAGAGGGAGTCTAGTGTTCAGACACTGTTCCCACTTTCCGCCAAATTCTGGATATTGCTTGTTTCGTTGCGGAACTCAACGCCGCAAGGTAAGCTTATAGAGTAAAAAAAGTACATACATATACATATCTGTGAAGTGTAATTTGTTGTTATTAGAATTTTTGAAAATTTGTATTTTATGAATTATTAAAGAATTCCTTCTATTTATTAATTTAATATTTACACAGAGGCCTTTAGCAGGCAGCAATATAACGTAATTAATATTCAATTAACATCCTGTGACAGGTACGGAGTGTTTGAACTTTATGTCTCGGTGGCCAATGTCGGGTCGTATTTGATGATAATCAATACATAGTATTCAGATGCGATCTAGGTTAGAAGGTGCCATTAGATTTTATTGCCTAGAATTCGGCCTTCATTTATAGTATACGGTACCGAGACCGACCGACAATCAAGCTAGAATATGTTATATATAAATTGAAAACCGTATAATCGGTTGTAAGTATAAACTATGAAATTTATTATATTGTTTTAAATTAACTGGGGCATATACATTAAATTGAGAAATATATTGTATTTTATAAAATTTACGTAAGTTTGGTAGCAAGTTTGCTTATCTCAGTTGTTTTAATATTTTGTCATAATATGGGTTGTGCGGCTACACGACTTCATGTTATATGAACATGATTTTTAAATACAAAAATCAGCTTCACGCTGTATCTCGCGTAGCGTAGGTAGAAGAAACCGAGTGTTAAGACATTCCGTTCTCCACTTTGCGTAGAATTTTTCAGTAACGGAACTCAATGCCGGGCTTTTTGCCTTGGTGCCAGAGCGATAAAAATAATATATTAATAAATAATAATTCATTCCATCGAGTGGAAATCAAACCCACAACCGTTGCGTTACAGTCCACACCCGTTTGCCACTGCGTTACGACGGCCTCACTTTACACAAGATTATACCTAAAGTAGTTTATACCTAAATGTTATAATTTAATTAATAAAGAAAACAGTACTTACTTGTTCCCGTGGACTATTAGGGCTTTGTCCAGTGGACCTGTCGTACGCAGCTCTATGGAAAGGCATGTACATAGCCCCGCGGCACTCCGGGTCGTACATGTGATCGCATTGGTCTACTGGAATCCTATGCTGCTCTATCGGACATCCGGATTCTGAAGCCATCACTATTTCACCAGTGACCACTTGACCTATATATAGCAAGGGGTAAATAAATATTTGATAATATATATGAAAGTTACATTGTTTATAATTAATAATTAAAAAGATAAATTTTAAAGGACTATTATTACTATAATTAATATTATTTTTTAATAGGGTTATATTTCTTATTGTTTTTTAAAAAGGCATAAATATTGCATACGAGCAAATTAAAACTAACTTAATGCATATATTTAAGCAAAGCAAAGCATGTATTTATGTTGCTTAGAGATACTTCTACTTACCAAAGAACGCCAGTAGAGCTGTTCTATTCGCCATTGATGGTAACCCATCCTGTCCTCGCATAAAGATCTTTGATAACGTCCTGGCTCCAGGTCTGTCCACACCTGCCATCATGTATACTCCATCAGCATACGAAGCTGGAGTTTTTCGCGTAAGTCGACTACCTGGGAACGAGCATCTATGTTAATGCAATACTATAAAATACATATATACACGATTTTTTATTTGTTATCAGAAATTATTTTTTATTAATAAATTGTTAAGATGCAATTTTCATAAAAAAACATTAAAATCATGGATAATATAAGTGAATAAACTTTTAAGTAAAAATACAAGATTAAGGATGGTGATAAAGTGGGAAATAAGGAAGACCAAGTTTGCTTAATAAAAAAAACTTCTATCATTATAATGTCATCGAGTTATTTAACCTTGCTTGCAGGACATCCCGTTCAGTTTTTAATTAAAATTGTATTTATGTCTCTACTTTGCCTCCACTTAGACCATTTACTGAGGTATATTTCAACCCATTTACATGTTTTATAGATTACTAGTGGGCCCGAACGCGGCTACGCCCGCTTGAACTATACGTATATTTATTAAATATATTTATAAAATTATTTTCAGTTTTAAATAGAGAGATGAGTTAAGCAAGCTCATTTTGGGTGACGTTTTCTAACAACAAACTTTGCAAATCGTTGCTTAGCATCGGTCGCATAGCGACGGTTGTTATGAACATGGGGGAATAAATTGCATGTCAAATTAATAAGTATTTTAATATATTGGTATATATCGAAAATATTACAAATATGAGAAAAAAAAATATCTTATGTTCTTCCCGAGACCCTCAAGTATCTCTATATGAGTATTTTATCACAATTAAATTAGAGGTTTGGCCCTGGTTGCGTAAAAGACAGACAGACAGACGGACAGAGTTACTTTCGTAAGTAAGTATGGATTACATATTAACTCTTGCCTTGGGATAAACGCTAATCTAATCTTCTTAATGCTAATCTTTAAGGCAATATATTGACTTATTGGTATTTTTCTCTTAACTTATTGTGGTCAGCCGTGGCGTGGCACAATTGTCTGACAGTAAATGCGACTGGTTGTGGGTTCGATATTTACTTGAGAAGATGAAATATTTATTTAAATTTATATTTTGTTTCTTGTAGAGACAAAAAGCGGCGTTGAGTTCCGTCACTCGACACCTAATAAATAAAGACGACGGCATGTGAAATAGTAGGGATCTCAAAAAGCACGCATCTATCCCATGCGTGAAATTCGGACAAAAACATATTTATATATTTTTATGTGCCTTTCTCTTTAACTTAGAGGAGTTGACAAAGTTTTTTTCAATGTAAAGATATTCTCTTCTTTCCGCCCGATTTACATTAATATTGACATTATACTATTGTAGAGTTGTGGCACTCAATAGTGTGCATTGTCTTATTATAGGGAAGAGACAATTAAATAATAATTTAAATATATTCGTTCCTTAGATATTTGACAAGTATCGAACCCACAGCTATCACGTTAACAGACAGACGCAACAGCATAGAAAACTAAAGTCACGACGACGGCCTCGATTCTTTGTTATTTACATTATATTTTAAGGAGTCATATGCCAAAAATATTAAATGACCAAAGTATGGCGATTATCGCCAGACGTTCGATCAAATATTATAAATGTTGGTTGTTTCGTGATTGATAGTCAATAATAGGTTTGGAGTTGGTCTGGCAAATAATTAAGGTGCGCGTGATCTTTGATTCTTTGGTGGCGTAATGCCCATTCGTTCAATCGACATGAACTTCGAATTAGGAGCGAGGAGATCTTCGAACAAGACGTTCTTTTGTAGCTTGTGTTTAAACCTCAACTTGAATCAGCTTCACACTATATCCTGCGTATTATAGGGCAGGCAGAGGAAACCTAGTGTTAAAACACTCTAATTTCTACTTTCCGTCCAATTTTCGTTGCCTTGGTAACAGAGCAAATTCACTCCCCCGACGGGGAAATAATTAACTTAAGTTGAATAAAAATGAAAACTTCTTTTCAAGATGTAAAATCAGGAATAGTTACTGCTAGTTAACTCTTATATAAAAATTTTCAGAAACTTTTTCCTTCGTTAATTATTTTATTGTTTTCTCCACTTTATACTTAATTACCACATAAATTTATCATTTACATATAGTATACGTAGACTCTAACTTAAGTGCTTATACCGCTGAATCATTAAATCTTTAGTGATTTAATATTTATGGCAGTCATATGTAAATAATCTAATTCATATTCGCATAAATTTCACAATATGTTTACTTAACTACTTAATTATATTATATTTACGTGCAATTAGCATTGACAGGTAGGGCTTGCTTTACGTATGCAAATATTTAAATATTAATAATCTTAAATTGACATATTAAATGGTCTATCTAAAATTTTTATTGCCTTAGTTTACACGAGAAGAATCAACTTGTGGAGAATAGAGAAGATTACATATTCTTGACACTTTAGACTGAAACTGATTTAATACATTTAGTTTTTACACAATAATTAATACTAAAATTCAGCCATTTACGTCTTGATAACACTTGTTCTTATTTAAAGTCCATTTAGATTTATAAATAGCTCAATCAAATTATAAGTGCAACTTAACATAATATAATTGCCCAATCCTACAAATGACAAATTTATAAATTGTTTATCTAGACGTTTTATCTTCGTCTGTCCGTTGATAAATGATGTAACGTATCACAAATCAACACAGCTTTCCAACACAGCAACATAACGCAATTGCAGTATAATAAGCAGGTCAATAGATCATAATTAAAGGCATATTTTACAGGTATTTATTATATGAATGTCTGACGCAGATGGTAAGGATCACAGTTATTTGCTGATTGCTTTTGAAAGTCAAGCATCTGTTCATAGCGTATATTTTTTTAGCGTCACGCTGTACTCCACATTGCCGCAGGCAAAAAGATCTAAGTGCAGGCAAAAAAACAGGGTAGGCAGAGAGAACCTAGTGTTAAGACACTTCATTCCCCATCTTCTGCCGGATTTTCAGGGCATTGCGTGTTGAGTGGCAGAATTTAACGTCGCGCTTTGGCATTGGTACCAGAACGAACCCGAACCCACAACCGTCGCGTTACAATCACACGCTTGTGCCCTTATGCCACGACGGCCTGGTTCCCTCTGCCTATCCTACTATATGCGTGAAGCTGAACAAGAACAAATAGCTAAACCTATTAACTATCTGAGCATGCCTATATTTATAACTCTATCGCAAAATGAATATCATAATAAACGATGTGGTTCTAATTTCTACATTCAATTAACATTATACATACTAAACCCAACATCAGCTACGTTATTTAATTTCAAGGCGACGACCATAAATCATGTTGCAAAAAATGAGACATGAACCGCGTCAGTTTAAATCACGACAGCTGACTGACATAGACTGCGAGTCGTAAACTTGATATCAGATATGTCAGTAAAGTCAGTATACGATACACTCCAATATTCAGCCTTGTGGTAAGTAAAGCTTACAACTTTACCACAAGAGGATGTCAAATAGATCAATTCGCGGCTCCAACTTGGTAAATTAATCTAAGTTACGTTCATTAGTGGATAATTTAGTTTTTTTTTTAAGTACATATATTATTTAGGGCGGTCGTGACGCAGGGGTAAAACGTAACTGTAAATGTGGCAGGTCCTGGGTTTGACCCCCATTTAAGGGAATGCAGTATTATTTATTAATATTTCGGCCTCTGGCATTAAGGCAAAAGCCCGGCGAAAAAATTCGGCGGAAAGTGGGAAACGGAGTGTCTTAATATTAGGTTCCCTTTGCCTACTGTGCTTTATGCTGCTGTTGCTTTTATCTTTTTACTTTAACATGTAAAAAAACTTACCGATTGAACCCCAATCGGGATAGGCTCTGTTGTTAAACCAGCCATCATAGCGCTGCTTCTCGTAATATATCTCTGCAAAAGAAAATGTGAATAAGAAAAAGAAGAAAAGAAAGTAGTTAAATTAACTTTTTTTTAAAGTTAATTCCGTATTCCGTAACTACAACCTTATAGACGTCACGACACGTGTGAGTATATATGTATATAATGGTATGAGTTATTGAGATTTTTAACTTAGTTATAATTTTCTATCCAAAGGCATATGAATCAATAATAATGACATATAAATAGTCATTATTATTGACTAAAGGGAAAAGTTAAGATAAAATTTATCTTATGCTTTATTAGAAGACCAAAATATAGAGTAGAGTTTTTGTAATTACATCAAAATATAATTATTCACTACGTAGCAGAGACTACAAGTAAGAATGACTTATTATAGGTAACGTTTAAAGAGTATCTTAATACCTCGAAAAAGAAAAGGCAAACTTAGTGCTTATAATATAAATGTTATTGATACGTATTACTGCAATAAAAATCCTTGCTTTTTTTGCTTCACTCACGACTTAACATATTGAGGGTACTAGCGACTAACATTACATTTGAAACGGATACAGCCCGTACCACCTGCACAATTAATATTTAATTCTAATACACTATATAATATGTTTAAAGTAATTAAGATTACTCGCGTTCAAAATAACTCTAAAACATTAATGGAATGCTTGTAATTTAAACATTAACACTGGTTTCAAATATATATTTTTTATATTAGAATATCTGAGTTGGTAACATATTCAGGCAATCTGTGTCATTTTTATTCTATTTTATAATGGTTATATTTATAACATCTTTTTTGTAATATTTAAATTCATGTTTATTAGAAAATTTCTAAATAAAATATATTTATTTAATTTAAAATATATCTTTTTACTTATTACAATTTATAGGTATTATTAGGAATTATCAAAATTATATAAAATACTTATTTTATATTTACTATGTTTATTATGTCGTATTTGACTAAAATGTAAAAAAACGTAACAGATATACTAAACTTACAATTTAACTTATAAATATAAAATTGTACCTCAGATATTTGTAATTGGTTTGAAATAACATCGGAACGTGTGAACGGTTATAAAACTTCGTGCATAAGTTGTCAAATGCGATCAAGTTATAATAATAAAAACGCCCGTGTTCCACAAAATTGAAATCAGCACAATTTTTTTTATACAGAAAATATTCAGTTTATTCATTTAGTGGGGAACGGCAGTGTCTTAATGGGAACAAATTGCCTTAACACTACGTTCCCAGATCCCCTCATCCTACCCTGCCTTGTATGTGATGCAACGTGATGTTGAAAAGTAATCTGTCGATGTTAAATAACTAAGCAAACATCAACAGGTGGCTTACGAAATTGAATTATATTGTTATCTTTACATTTATAAGTTATTTAGACACAATAGAAAGGCTGATAATGTCATAAGTTGTCACCACCGACTTCTCGTCGAGCGGTGGGCGGACATGGACTCACATATGGTTATGAAATAGATATGTCAACAGGTACATGATGAATGGTTAGAGATTGAAGCATTGATTTCGCGGTTTATTAATACACCGTACATTTCTTCAGCATTCTTACGAAATATTAAATGCTTAATAATTTTACTTGCTACTTTTATACAGGTATAATATACATATGAAAGAAAGAAGCCTTTTTAAATATTGGATCGGACTCTATCAATGAACCTGATTTTATATTTATTTATAGTCTCTAAATCTATACTTATATTTTTAAGCTGCAAAGTTTATTTGGTTCAACGCGCAAATTTCAGGAACTACCTATATCCTAATTGCGCCAAGTTAATGTTTTCTATGTAACCCACTGCATCTGCGTTCGAAGTAACTTCCAGCACTTAGAATGTGATACATTCTAAGTGCTGGAGGTGCTATGCTCATGTGTCATACACAACTCTTAGTTTTACTTTCATGTTACCACCGCGACGAAGTTGCAGGCTTTGCTCCATAGAGTACGTCTCTAACGTATCTCTACTGAGCAGAAATTTCAGTTCAGATATTTCTTAATCTGTTTAGTATTTACCTAAAGCTTTTTTCATCTTTCTGGCATACATAAGACGTTCCACAGTAAAGCTGCATGTTCAAAATGTTTTCAATTTTTTATTATATGCAATAATCTATATATATAAAAGGACTTGTCCTCACTGACTGAGGTAAGACGAACGCACAGCCGTAACCGCTGATGGTAGAAACGTTAAATTTGGACAAAAGTTTACTTTTGTAATCAGGACATACACTAAGAAGGGATTTTGAAAAATTTTAATCCGAAAGGGGTGAAATAGGGGTTGAAAGTTTGTATGGAAAAAAAATTAAATCGGCACCGATTCTTATAAAATTTGAAATTCAGACTTTTAAAAGTATTTAATTGAACACGTGTTTCATGGTTTTCTAGAATTCTTCCCCTAAGGGTGCAAATAAGGGGTTGAAAGTTTGTATAGAATTTTATTTATTCGGCACCAATTTTTATAAAATTTGAAATTCAGACTCTTAAAAGTATTTAATTGAACATGTGTTTCATGGTTTTCTAGAATTCACCCCCTAAGAGTGCAAACAAGGGGTTGAAAGTTTGTATGGAAAAATCTATAAATCGCCACCGATTTTTATAAAATTTGAAATTTAGACTCTTAAAAATATTTCATTGAACACATGTTTCATGGTTTATTAGAATTCACCCCTAAATACGCAAGCGAAGCTGCGCGCGTCCGCTAGTATTTTATTATAAAAAACTTTTTATAATATTCTATGACAATTTTATCGTGTACCTACTTTAAATAATACATTTATTGTTTTAAATTAAATCAAACCTAAGATAACACAGCTATTAAAAGACAATTTATTATTTCGTAAATCAATTAAAATGTGATATATTAAACTTTTGTAAAATGAACGTACATCAATAAATTAAATGTAACCTTATGGCAACGTCGTATACTTGCAATGAAATAGAATCAGATTATAACTTAAGAATAATAAATTTTGTTTGGAAGTGTCAGCTCATGCACTCGCGAACTCCTAAGTAGGTTAAAGCTATACAGACACGCAACGTTAATGACTTAAATCAAATGCAGGTAGATAAATTATGATTTATAAACTGTAAGTCAACATTAATTAAATTCATATTTCATTTTATTTTAATCACAGCAAGGAAAAATACTTATATGTTTGACGTTTTTACAAAGAAAAAACAATCCCTGCCTTTAAAGAAAAATTTATTCTTTTATAAATATTAAACATATACCTGTAAAGGCTAATGCAACTATGTAACAGATATTTATTTTTAGCTTTTGTATAGCTATTTTACGTGCACAGCTTTTGTACGTTTTTTTTAATGCACAGAATATTTTTTTCCGAATCAATTAACCTGAGCTAATTAGTACAAAAACTTGTTCAATTAGTTGGATGAGCATTTTTTTAAAGATAGTGTTCACGTATTGTGAATGGCATTCATATGTTTTTTTTTTATATATAAAAACGAATCCGGTATCATCAAGACAGATCAATTATTATCATAATGGGTACATGTCGTTTTTTGTAACAAAGCTTAGCTGGGGTGAGATCATAGCAACTAAACTGCATACTGCCTTACAAAATTATCGATTATGTTTTGTATCAATATTTTTTTAGTAATAAAAAAGATATTATTTAAATTGTTCGATAATTTATATTAATTTCCGTTTAGCATTATATTATTTTTATTATAACTTTAGTGTCCACGGACGCGTTTATTAATGCGGATCTAGATTTTAAGTGTCGTAAATCGATATTTTATGTTTAAGAATTTTATTTTTATATTCATTGTAAAGACGAGTATTTGAATATACTTTTATTAAATTAGTGAATCAATTTTACATTTTTAA
>JAEBDU010004053.1:0-13432 GCA_016802625.1 Heliconius numata | reverse complement strand
CACATCAGCTGTATGTTACTCAAGTTTCACTTATCCCTTGCTCTCAGCATATAAATAAGTATATTAGTTACGTTGGCCATTTAATGTAGACCAACACTGTCTTTTACTGTTTTTCATCTTAATCAGTACTTTAGAAGTTGTTACAATATCAAAAAATACCGCGCCCCGCGACGTTTTGCTTATACAAGCGCGTCCGCCGCGCCGCCTGCCTTATACGCATCGGTGGTTCAGTGGTAGAATGCTCGCCTGCCACGCGGGCCCGGGCCCGGGTTCGATTCCCGGCAGATGCATTCTATTTAATTTTCCTCACAGGCAGCCACGTAGTGCTTGCTTTTCATCAGGGACAGAATACCCTCTTCAGCATTAACCACAAGCTCGAAAAAAAAACCCGCCTGCCTCTATAGCAACGAAGACTTAGATGCGTTTGCACGTATTGTATAATTGGAGTTGAATGCATTATTTCAGCGTGATATATTTGGTTTCATATTTTTTGTAGTAGTTATTAGTAGGTAGGTTTTTGATTATAATTTATCCCGTTTAAAAATAGTCATTTAACTATACATATTTTAATAAGTACTTGAAAAGATTAGTAGCACAGATTTAAAATTACGGTATCTACTAAAAAATCCTTGCTGTGTAAAACAATTGGAAAATACTTATTGAAATTACGAAAATGCGGATTGCATTAGGGTTTAATTAATTTTCACATTATCTTAAGTGCTTTGCAAACATACATTATATGAATAATCCAGTAGTAAAAGCGGGCGAAGCCGCAAGAGGGTCGCTAGTTAGAAATAAAATAAAATGAACATTCCTCTAAGGTTACTTGTGATTCAGGTCGATGTTTGGAATACCAAACCAATTTCTTTCATAAATCTTGTGATACGAGCGCTCTAAATCCAATAGAACTTATTTTACTGCCTGAAAATTTTTGCCTACTTGGGCCGCGGTACAAGAATGTGAACGGAATGTATATGGATATTTTATGTATATTTTTCGGCAATTCGACAACTCTATCAATGTAATAATTTTTCAAATTAAATAATAACATATGTATGGGGAACGGAGTGTCTTAACACGAGGTTCCCTCTGCCTATCCTGCTGTGTGCGGGATACAGCGTGAAACTGATTTATTTATTTATTTTTTACATATGTATATTACTCTCCATACTGAGAGGGAAGTCTAAAATATTATCATCGGGTGATTGTGATCGCTAATAACGGAGAATTAAGATTCGATTTCTGGGTACAGTCATCCATAGTACATCCACAGTACAATCCATGATGGATTATTGCTTAACCGATTATAGCAAATATTTCCTCAATCAGTTTTAAGCGGCCATTACTGCTATTCTTTAAGATATTATTGTTACTTATGACATATGGTTAACAAATATTTTGTAATAATACTTGCGCAGGTACATATTAATTGATTTTTTCCAGCTTCGCGGTGTATCTCGCACGTAGGGTAGGTAGAAGAAACAGGGAATCCTAGTGTTAAGACACTCCGTTCCCATTAAGACACTTTCGTTCCCCACTTTCCACTGAATTCTGGAGGCATTGCGTGTTGATCGCCGCACTTTGTCTCAAGACCAGAGCAAAATTGAAAATATGAAATATCCTCCTCTAAAATATGAAAAGACTTCTCGAATGGAAATCAAACCCACTATCTGTCGTGTTTACAGTCACATGCTTGTGCCTTGTCACCGACTATAATATATTTTTATTTATAACCAAAAGCCAGTTGTGGCGCGGGGGCAAAAAGTGTGACTTTCAATGGCTGACTGGTTGTGGGTTCGATCCTCACCGGAGGAAATTAAATGTTTATTAAAATTGATATTTTCATTTCTTTGCTCTAGTGTCGAGGCAAAGCGCGGCGTTAAGTTCCTCCACTCAACTCGCCACCCACTTTCTGTTGTTTCTCTTTTTTTCTCTGCGACGAAAAGTGGGGAACGGAGTGTAATACCTACTTTTATACGCTAGGTTCCCTCTGCCTAAACTAAACTGCCAAATAAACACATAATACATTGAATCCATGTTTTAAATGGAAACATAATTTTGTATTCATTCGTTGCTTTGAGTGGGGCTAATCACGCAAACGAGAGCAAACATCAATATTTGTTAATGATGACCGAACATTATCACGCTCGCGTTAGTCTACTAAGCTGTGTACGAGAGTGACACCTAGTGGTCGTAGTGTTTGTATGTATATATGTATGTACCTTGTAAATACTATACTAGATTATCTATCTATATTCTAGATCATATTCGTCTTGAGTCTTGAAAATATTTAACATTCTCTCAAGTGGGAATCGAACCCACAACCGTGCCGTTTACAATGAGTTTGCGCCACAAAGGCGTCATTATTATTTTTTTTTCATTTATTAAATATCCTTTGTATTAATATGGTAGATATATTTATAAAAAACTCTTTTCAAAAGCGGTGTTGAGTTCTGCCACTCAACACGCAATGCGTCCAGATTTTTTTAAGCGCTCCAGAAATTCCGCTGTTTGCGGGATACAGCGTGAAGCTGATTTTTTTATTTATTTATACATTTATAATTCCTCATTCTTTAGCTGTAAATGAAAATATAATTATGTTTAGTAATCCAACCCGTTCCAGTGATCGTGGTTAAGTTAATAAGAGGAATTACCATTTCTCTGTTAGTACTGTACAATATTATTTTGTTATCTTATTTCATTTTGAAATTTTCTCACAACTTAATTAAAGTGCATAATGTATAATATATATAGGTACTAGTATTATCTTCTGTATTTGAATGCTGTGAAAAATACTTCTGTTGTTTATAATTAGACACTATTTATTCAACTCACGCTATATCCTGTATATATAGAAGGGTAGGCAGAGGGAACCTAGTGTTAAGATAGTCCGTTCCCCATGTTCTGCTGCTTGAGGCGTTGCGTGTTACGAAGCGGTACTCGGGCTTCGCCTGTTAACAGAGCGAAAAAATATAACATTTTTCAATTTCCCGTGAGGGAATCGAACTCACAGTCGTTGAGCCATGAATTGTTACTTTTTATCGTAAACCACTTAACTTCAGTTCTTGCATAGTAAGAAAGGATTTCTTATTTTTTTAGGGAATCGAATTGAAAATATCTTGTTAAATAATAGTATTATATTTTACTCATTCCAAAATGTCCGCTAATTTGTGAGGTACATCAAACGGTACTCCTGTTATTTAAATTCATTTTGGCAGCAACCGTCTCACGTTCTAATTAAGTTTAAATTAAACTCACCCTATAAAAATACACAGTAATTATGAGCGCATATAAAACGTGAAACAAGTAGGCTCGCAGGGGCACAAAGTGTGACAGTAAAAGCGACAAGTTGTGGGTTCGATTCCCACTCGGGGAAATGAAATATCTCAATTTCTTCGCTCTTGTAACGAAACAAAGAGTAATGTGGAGTTCCAAAGATTAACAAATATAATATAACCCTAATAATATAATAAAATTATATATAAAAATACCAAACAATAAACTTACTAACAATTATTCTAAAAAAATCTAAGAATTCTTATCCTAATTAACTGTAATTATTTTATGGCGAGCTAGACGATAGAATTAAAATTCATTTATACAATGACCATTACTCGTCTGTGCACTTAACCCGCTGACCACTGCAGTAAGCTAATTGTGAGTGAACGCTGACATCAAAATGTCGATAAAAGCCTCCGCTTAATACTTATATATAAAAATAACTAAATGTTCTCTACATTAGTGTATCCCGCATTTTGCAAGTAGAAGTAGAAGTTGTTGAGGGAACCTGGGAACCTAGTGTTAAGTAACTCTGTTCCGCATTAAGACATTTCCGTTCTTTATTATCCAGCGAGTTCTTGAGGCATTCCGTGTTGAATGGCGAAACTTAAAGCTCAGCTTTGCCTTGTTACCAGGACATGAAATTGTTAAATATTTTATTTCCCGGCGTGGGGATTGAACCTAGAACAGAATAGAAATACGTTGTTCTCGACAACACCGACAAAAGAATAAGAGATTCATATGGGTGCCGAGTTTGGAGTTCACTCCAGATAAAATTCAAGTCCTAATTTCACTTGACGATGTTTTTACGTATGGGCTTTATTATATTTGCAGCTAGTGTACTTCCAGCTCGTACTGGACTGTGAGGTAGATATTTGATTTGGTGCCCGCTTGTAAAAAATAGGGAACTCAAATACTAATATAGGGGGAACTGGGATAGCATATATGTGAAGGTGAAGAAAAAGATAAAAAAAACAGTCAACGGCCGTGGACTGCGGTGACCCGTACGCTCGTTTGTTTTGTTTTTTCCATAAAAAAATTACATTTGCTCAAATTATATTTAACTACATAACTCGTAGAAAATCAGACGGTCAGACGAGCTTTGAAACACAAATACAAAAAAAATTGTAACATGTTAGTGTAAATTTAAAGAGCCTTATTTAACGAAAGGACTGGACGAACAGTTGACAATTTTGGTCGCTATCTCGTGGCGTCGGTTTAATTTGATGTCGACAAGGGTGTTGCGCTTGTTAGCTCTCTACGGTTAGCCGTCTAAACTAGGTATCATTAGAAAACTGAAATTGTTAACGTATTAATACTATTTACTATAATTATTTTATATTTCATCATCATCATCATCATCAACAGACGTCTTTTGTCCACTGTTGGACATAGGCCTTCCCCAATTCTCGCCACCACACTCGATCCTCAGCTTTTCGGATCCATCCGCTTCGATTTTATATTTATTGTTTTAATATTCACAATATACAACTTTTATTATAAAAATGTCATCGTTTTTTTGTTTAATTAAAGTCGAGTCGAGGCGTGTTGAGTGGCGGAACTTAACGCCGGGCTTTTGCCATGGTGCCAGAGCGAATAACTACAACCGTCGCGTTACAGTCACACCCTCGTCTCCCTGGTCCATGACGGCGTCAGCTCTGTGTATATATAGATAACAACAGATGCCATTTGCTTCGACTTACTGTGAGAGAGTGCATTTACTTTTATACAAACATTGTGAAAACGTGAAATTATTTGGATAAAAGCCCAGATATAAAATGAAAAATGAAAGCCTAGAGAAATATTTTATTTCGTACTGATATGTATTTACATATCTATCCATACTAAAGAAAGTACGTGAGTCAATACAAAAAGTACTATTTTTATATAGCTTCACGCTGCATCCCGCAGCAGGATAGCATGCAGGATGAGTATGCAGAGGGAACCTTTGTCTAACTGAATTAGCAATTAAAAAGATGAAAATATTTTATTTTAATGAATGAATGAATATTGAATTAATGAAATATTTTGAATTTATGTGTAAAATAATCTATTTTCTCACAGAAACTAGCTTTACGGCGAAAATTCACGGTAAATTGTATTAATCAGCTATCTCACTATAACAATGTTTGTTGAGTGCTCCCTATTATCGGCCTGTGCTGGCCGTCCCCCTTCCGTCCTCCGTCCTCCGTCCTCCACCCTCCGTCCTCCGTCCTCCCTGCACGAGGTAAATAAGAGGGTCCCATGTTTCTCAACAACAAGCTTCTCCAATAACATCATCATTAGATTACTTTAATCCACCTTTTGTTACGGTTGATGTTATTAATTTCTAAGATAGTATTTAACAACGTTTTGCTTCTGACTTTAATGAGGTGAAGTGTATAAAGGCTACTGGCCTTAGAGAAAAAATATGAATTAAATTTTATAAATATATTTTAATTTTGTTACAAAATATTAAATATGCATTATTATCAGATTTTATGGTTTTCTAATGACAGAATAGCTCGTTTTCCACTTCTCCGACGTTCTTGGGCTTACTGTGTTTTGTAATGGAGACGCCTGGTTTTTTCTTCGGGTCGTGGTTTTCTTAAAAGCAATAACCATCATTTTTAGGAGGTCTTTTAGGCATTTTGGGGATGGTATAGATAAAAATTGTCAGCCAGACTATTACTATTTAAAATAACATTTCTATTATCAAAATTCACATGTAAGTGTACATAAGTACGTTATCTCCTTTTAAAAGTTTAAATTAAAGTCTCTGACGTTACATTACATCGTCACGTTATATTATATTGTTTATTTATATTTCAGACCATTTAATTTTATTTTCAGAAAATATAATCAAAAGTATAATTATTTCTTATTTAAAGTCAACTTTAATGCCAATATTGGATTACCCAAATATTTTACTGACCAAATTATAAAATTTTAAATAATGACAACAGTAAATAATAGCCTTTTGCATAAATACTGATTTTAATTAGTCCGTAGAAATTGACATTCATTATTATTTAATAATATGCAAAATCGTATTATGAATGATGATTAATGTAAAGGTAATATCCGGATTTATGTTATTCACATGTCATTTTGTTAGTTCAGGGTTAAAATTTAATAATATATTTATAATAAAAAAATTTCTTCTACTATTGTATAAGAGAATGCGTGTTAAAAAGAGACCTAGTTAAAAAACTGCCTTCACTTAGAAATACTTATTTAACACCATTGTAAGTCGTAGTAGAACAGTTTTTGTTTCTTTTTTTCGAATAGACTGAAATTATTGGGGATGTGAAATAATCTTTAGAACCATTTCATTTCTTCGCTCTGGTGTCGAGGCAAAGCGCGGCGTTGAGTTCTGTCACTCAACACGTAATGCATCCAGAATTCGGCAGAAAGTGGAGAACGGAGTGTCTTAACACAAGGTTCCCTCTGCCTACCCTGCTGTGTGCGGGATACATTGAGAAGCAGATTTTTTTTAATAACATTTGTGAAATTAAGAACACGATTAATTTGATTTTGTTTATTTGATTTTGTTTATAAAAAAAAAATATTTAAAAAAATGTAGTTATTTCATATTAAAATCAACTTTGTCAATAACCCAGAGAGGGTTGTTCCTCTCTCATATCTTTCAGTGTTAGTCTCATGAGACTATTTTATGAAAATACTTTCATGAAAATCGGTCCAGCCAGTCGGACGAACAGAAAGATATACACTACTAATGGATGTATAGATTTGTTTGTAATGAAACTGATATGAAATGGATGATTTGATAAAAAGAAACGCTATTTAATTGAAGGAAATAACTATTTACATTAATATAAAACACAACCTTTTAAAAGTCCTTTAACTCGGAAATAGATACTTTTAACTTTCAGTCAAAATGTAGCCTGAGGCACAAAGAATAAAAGAAGTAAATAAAATATAAGAGAGCCATATCTCAAGCAAAAAACTGTTTCAGACAAAGAAAAATTAAAAACAAAATAAACTTATTTATAAGAATTTATGAATTTCTAATTTGTTCGTTTCGTCTAATGTTTTTCTTTTTTATGCTTTTTTTTTCGCATAGACAGTGGGATTTTGTGTCATGACATTTCGCCTCTGCAAACCACCAGACCTTATTTAAATTTATATTTTCATTTCTTTGCTCTGGTGTCGAGGCCGCCACTCTAAGCGGAATGCCTCCAGAAAACCGGCAGAAAACAGGGAACGGATTTAACACACACATTTTTTGAGACTTGTATCAAAATCTGTTTTATTTTTTTTTTTTGTTTTTCAGTGTATTATTGTATTTTACATATGTAAAGTGGTACTAAATCACATATTTAATTTAGTTATCTATATGTATAAAAGGACTTGTCCTCACTGACTGAGGAAAGACGCACGCACAGCCGCAACCGCTGTGCGTAGAAACGTTAAATTTGGACAGATGTTTACTTTCGTCATCTGGACATCCACTAAGAAGGGATTTTGAAAAATTTTAACTCTAAAGGGGTGAAATAGGGGTTCAAAGTTTGTATGGAAAAAAAATTAAATCGGCACCGATTTTTATAAAATTTGAAATTTAGATTTTTAAAAGTATTTAATTGAACACGTGTTTCATCGTTTTCTAGAATTCTCCCCCTAAGGGTGCAAATAAGGGGTTGAAAGTTTGTAAAGGTTTTTTTTTAAATTGTCAGC
This sequence comes from Heliconius numata, assembly GCA_016802625.1. Taxonomy (NCBI): domain Eukaryota; kingdom Metazoa; phylum Arthropoda; class Insecta; order Lepidoptera; family Nymphalidae; genus Heliconius; species Heliconius numata. The sequence continues at coordinate 5,476 of JAEBDU010004053.1, read as the reverse complement.
AATTTTTATAAAATTTGAAATTCAGACTCTTAAACGTATATAATTAAACACATGTTTCATGGTTTTCTAGAATTCACCCCTAAGGGTGCAAATAAGGGGTTGAAAGTTTGTATGGGAAAATTCTTAAATCGCCACCGATTTTTATAAAATTTGATATTTAGACTCTTAAAAATATTTTATTGAACACATGTTTCATGGGTTATTAGAATTCACCCTTAAATACGCAAGCGAAGCTGCGCGCGTCCGCTAGTAGTATATAAATGTACATCGAATCCTTCAACCAAATTAATCCTTTTAACTCAGTTCCGTGTGGTCTACGTACTCGTATACATATAGTATAAACTAATAGCATTAGTCTAATATTAAGTATATTTGGTAAATTGAAAAAGCCCTTGCGCTTCCTTGTTTCAAACGACACGTTCACTCTCCACCTTCAAATACATTTGAAGAGAACTTTATGAGGTATTAAATAAGACATCACCTTAATTAATATTTGCAATAGTATGGATGGGCGTCCTCCATTACTTGTATGGACCATATAGAATATCATTAAGGTAGCAGTAACTGTAATTTCTTAAAAAATTGTTAAAGTTAAGTTAATGTGTAATTAGTTTGATGCCAGTAGTGCCGCTGGAGCACAAGCGTGTTACGTGACAGCTTGTGGGTTCGATTCCCATTCGAAGAAATATTTAGTATTTATTTAATGTTTGGAGGAAATGAAATATTTATTGAAATTTATATTTCCATTTCTTCGCTTTAGTGTAGAGGCGAAAAGAGCGACGTTGAGTTCTGCCACTCAACACGCACCGCCTCCAGAATTCGACGGAAAGTGGCGAACGGAGTGCCTTAACAATAGGTTCCCTCTGCCAATCCTTCTGTGTACGGGAAGCTGATTTTTTAATTTGATATAATATCTTAAACAACATTTAATATCAAAATTTCAAGCTTTATTAAGGCTTCTCACACCATTTCAGTTATTTTCAAAGCACATGCGCGGAGCAACAGATAGGTGGGGAAGCCCCTCCCGTAACCTGACGCCATTGTTTTCCCTCTGAATCGCGCGCCGACTGTCGCATAGAAAAGTCGCGTTAAATAGTGCTCTCAAAGTGCTCTCAAACTATCGCGTTCGTTTCCTTTTCCCTCTTCGAAGGTAAGAATAATATAAGTTGTCGTTTTATTTGCCCTCGTTACATTTATTGTGAAAGTTGAAGTTGATTTTGACTTTTTTTGCGTTTGAATTTTTTATGTTAAGTTTGACTTTTGTGGTTATTTTGTTGAAATTATTATTAGAATTATAGTTTTGTTTGTATTTAAATTAAATTTTGTATTTGTGTGATGATGATGAAAATATTTTCATATATTAATTAAACTTTGGTTTTGTATTTGTATGCGTTTTTCTTTGGTCATTTTTTTTGTAATATTTAAAATTAATAATTTTATTATAATAATGCAAAGAAAATATTATAAATAAAATATTTTTATTGCAAAATAAAGCAGATTTTTTTTATGAAATAATAAATAATCTTTTGTCGAAAGTCTATAAGAATACATTAATAAAAATTGCCCGACCTTTCGCGTCGTCGTCGATGTATTATTCAAAATTGTTTAAGACGAACACAGGAAGGATAATTTTAAGGACTTCTTTATTTCTTTGTGTTTTTTTTATATTAATATAATTTTTGTCTTTTTTATAAGAAAAGTCCATGGCTAATAACTCAAGTAAAAGTCCTAAAAATGGTCCAACAAGGACTCTAACAGCGCGGAGGATTCAAAAACATAAATACTATGTATTTATTTCCCATTGCTTTATCAAGACCAGCTAAAGCGTTGAGTTCCGCCATTCAACCCACTCTGTGGAATTCAGACGGAAAGCGGAGAGTAGTGTGACTTAATAATAGATTTCCTCCGCCCTACGTAACGCAGTATTCAGGTGTAAATTGAAAATATACTTTTACAGTAAAAAATATGCATGAAAAGTAATTTTTAATCTGATTTCCAACAATTCCGATAATTGTATATTGTGACTAAATTTGTAGTTTAACTTAATCCTTAAATATATTACTATTGTACGTGGGCGTACTCGAGTGTTCGGTAAACGTTTTAGTTTTAATGTGATTTTTGACTTTTTGATAGCGAGTCAAAGGTTATGAGATCATTGTCTTTCCCTTAGATAAAAGATCATAGCCTATAGGATGTTTATTGTTATAGATTATTATATATAGTTTTATCTCGGATATTCCTAGTTGCGTAGGTAGAGACAGCGTAGTGTCTAGACACTCTTTTTACCTCTTCGCGCTCGAAACTACTCATTTTTTTAAAGATCCTATATGACGATAGTAAAGTATAAAAATAAATTGTGTTAATGGAGTTTATTTAAAAAATATCTGTGTATATAAATTTATATTTGATGAAAACTTTGCTTATATGATAAGTTATGTCGTCTCTATTACATAGAGTTGAAAAAAAGAGAATCCTTCAAGATTTTGAAACTCAAACAATTAAGTAGTGTTGAAACACACCATTGTACGTGAGTTTTGAGTGGCGGAATTTAACGTCGCGTTTCCTCTCAATAGAGAAGAAATGTTAAAATATTTTAAATTATTATAACCATATCCTCAACTGTCGACGGATTCTTTAACAATATTTTTAAACTATAATTTTAGTACATACACGACAACAGATAAGCTATTAGAAATTAAATATATCCGGATCAAAGAAAAGGGTAGTACAGAAATAGAACAACCCTATTTATAGATGAGATAACAGGGATTAGGATATAAATAAACAGTCCTAAGAATGGATAACGGGTCAGTCGCTCGACAGCTGCAAGCCGAGGTTCAAGTCCCATAGGAAGCCTTCACCACCGCATCCTTACAAGCAGCTACATAGTGTTTGAAAATTTTTAAGGGATAGAGTACCCTCTTACATAGGGCCAGGTGTAAAGCCAGTAGGGCTAACAATATTAACTTCAAGTTTGAAAAAAAATGGATTACGAGTAAAATTAAAGAACGAATAATAAAATAACAACTGTCAATCTATTAATATGAGAAAAATATCAAGAATTTTCAGTAATATTATAATGCATTTTCGTCGTTTCATTTAAATGGTAATAAATATAAATTAAACAGGTAATATCTCGCTGTTGTGGTCTGGGTTCGATCTTGTCTCGGGGGTTGATTGGTTACATTGAAGTTATTTATTAATCATACTTCCAAGACTCTTTCTCTGGTAAAAAACATCAAATGACAAATAAAATAATTACAGAGAAATAAAGGTATACAAAATAATTATTTTCTTTTAATACTAGATAGGCACATCGAATAATAGCGAAGGTGTGACAGACAGTGTGGCGTGGGGAACGTATCTTAACTATAGGTTCCCTCTGCCTATCCTGCTATGTCAGGGATACAGCGTGAAGCTAATAACAAAGTAAAGAAAAAATAAACTTTATATCTAGCGTAAATAATCATTACGAATGATATTAAAACTCCGAACAAAGGAAAAGATAAATGGACAAAATATAAAGGAAACATCTCAAGTAGTTGATTTAAATGAATTCCCTATTAATTTCTCGAAAGGCAAATCTTTATGCAACTTGACTTCCGACATTTCATAAAGCCGACGGTTAAAGGAACAAAACTTAGAGTTGCTAGTTCTACAAAGGAACACTCTAGCAATAATATAAAATTTCTCCTTGAGATTGCGATGTTCAGAATTAATTTCAAATATTAGCTTACTCATAACAATATTATTAAAAATAAATTGGTAATATCATTGATTGAATATAGTAAGTCTATATTCATATTATAGTACGAAACAAGAATAGAATAATAATAATGGCCCAGTCGTGGGCACAAAGTGTACTGTAAACGCAATTGGTTCTTGGTTCGATTCCCACTCGAGGAAATGAAATATTTATTTAAAATATTTTTGCTCTGGCGTCGAGGTTATAATACGAAATAAAAATGACTTATGAGATTTAACAAGATACTATAAAAATACTTTGAATGTATATTTTTCTTTATATATTTGTTCTATAATTTGATTAGACAAACCCTCACGATTAGTTTACCAATGCTTTCGCTTCACAAGATTTCGTTTCCGAGCACGCAGTGTTATATCACAAAATTATTTTTCACTGCGTAAAATACAGGAGAGTTTTTAAAATATCTCTTAACAATATATAAAGATTATCTCAAATTAATTGACGGATCGACAGGAGCATAAACGCGACAGGTTGTAGATTCAATTCCCACTCCAGGAAATTAAATATTTTATATTTTCATCTCTTCGCTCTAGTGTCGAGGTAAACCGCGGCGTTGAGTTCCGTGTTCAGTTCAGTCCTGCAGTATAAAAGTTACAAATTATTATTCATAGTTCAAAATAGTCTCTTACATTTAACATCTGATTAAAATGCACAAAGTGAGAAAAGTAAAGCCTGTTAGTGGTATATAATTCAATTTATACAGCTAGCTCTTGATCATTCACTTTAAACTCTTAATACGATTACAAACAAGTATCTAAGTTAAGTATTGTGAGACGAAGTTGAGGCAAGAGTAAATCAATATTAAAAGTTTACATTTACACAAGAAAAATACATTTTAATTATGAACTATGTTAGATTTTAGAATGTGCATTCTTAATTTATATTTAACAAGTGATACTTTGTTTTTGTGAATTCTAATATAATATTAAAAGCCGAATCCATCTCCACTTTAAATACCGGCAGCGCACCTGTGATTCTGGTATTGCACGAGGTCGTGGGAGGTTGGGTTCACTTACCACCAGGTGGTTCCAATCGTATGGTTTGTTACAAGGACAGGTTTAGGGACAAAAAATTCTCATGTTAAGGTCAAGCTTTACGCCCTAAAACTGATCATAAACCATAATCCAGTGGAATAACAACAGAACTAAATGACGGCCAGTCCTCACCTCTTATGAAGTTCGGAAGTTTCTAAGATTGGGTGGATCGAGATTTATGATCCGGCGCGAGTTTTTCTGAAAGGACCATTCTTGGTTATTGAACATAGTGTTGTTAAGGAGCTTAACTATCTTCTCAAGAATGGTATCCTGTGTCGATATTTTGATAGCTTTTTCAGTCGAGTGACTGAGCCATATTTTTGTGGACTAAGGAGGCTTTGATCACCTTTTTCGTACGAACACTACATGGACCGCCAGATCTTTTTCTGTCACTAGCAGAAGAGATTTCATTGTTCTTATCAATAGCCCGGTCACGCAAACGGCAACTCAAGCATTTGACTAATTACCAGTACCAATATGGAGGATCTTAAAAATTGTATTTGTCTCCATACCCACCTCATGTAAGACAATCAAAACGATTCAATTCTTTGTATCACTCCTCCATTTTAATATTACAAAATATTTTACAAAAAAAAAGCAATTTTGTATTACACAAAATACAGTATTTCCATACCATATTAAACTACGGAACTTAACTATAACATTTTAAATATAA
>JAEBDU010004051.1:0-11690 GCA_016802625.1 Heliconius numata | reverse complement strand
GATACATTTAAAAATATAAAAAAACCACTCTTCCGAGGGCGGGACAAGGGTCCAAGCCATCGGTGGCTAGGGCTCCAGAGAGAGGAACCTCCGCACAATACGTGCCGTCTCAAGTAATACTGCCTTCTGTATCCGGTTCTTGATCCAACAGCTAAGCGATAGCCTCTTAAGGTGTTGGTCGAGGCTTTTCGCTATTAAACCGTTAACCGAAACCACTATCGGCACAATGATAGTCGCATTGACATCCCACATGGCGGTAATCTCATGGGCTAGGTCCAAATATTTAGATTGTTTTTCTTTTTCGGCCCTCACGAGATTTTCATCATGTGGGATAGTAACGTCAACAATCACTGCGCGGCGCGCCGCTCGGTCTACTAGTACTATATCAGGTCTATTGGCAACAATATACCTGTCAGTAATAATAGACCGATCCCAGTAGAGCAAAGCACAGCTATTTTCAAGAACAGACATGGGATTGTACCTGTAGTAAGGCACCTCCAATTCTACAAGGCCATATTGAAGAGCAAGTTGCTGGTGTATTATCTTGGCTACTTGATTGTGTCTATGCAAATACTCGCCATTAGCAAGATGAGAACAACCAGAGACAATATGTCTGAGGGACTCCCCAGGTCGATGACACGCCCGGCAGATGTCGATAGTGCCATCTTTCATAATATGTCTCTGGTAGTTCCGTGTCTTGATAACTTCGTCCATAATTGCACAGACAAAACCTTCAGTTTCTCCGAAAAGATCCCCGAACTGTAACCAAGATAATGATGAAACAGTATCCACGTCCTGGCCCACTAGGGCTCTATGGAATCTACCATGCAGCTCCTTGCTCTTCCATACAGCCATGCGATCAGAAGTAGTAAGTACTACAGGCCGACGCCAGTTCTCTTTGCCCAAGGAAAGAGGAGTAAGGCCTTTGTCAACTGTTACCACATTCTTGTGCATATCCACGTCAATCTTGAGAAAATATTCTCTAAGACTGCATACCTCGTGGTTATGGAGGTTCTTGACATTCAAAAAGCCACGACCTCCACACTTACGCGGGATATACAGTCTCATTACAGACGAACGCGGATGGTGCATTCGGTATGTCGTCAACAATTTACGTATTTGGCGATCTACGGAGTCTAACTCAGTCTGTGTCCATCTTACAATGCCAAAAGTATAGGCTAAAAGCGGCATAACCCAACCGTTGAAAGCACGCACCTTGTTGCCACCAGATAAAAGGCTGCCAAGCACTTTTTTCAGGAGGCTAAAGAAACGCTCCTTCACCAATTGCTTTATGCTCCGCTCATCAATACCCAATGCTTCAGACATTCCAAGATATTTATAAGTCTCACCTTCACCAAGAGTTCTGAAGGAAACAGAATCTGAAATGCAAATATTATCAGATCTGATCACACTCCCCCGCACTACATGCATGCTAGCACATTTATCGACGCCAAATTCCATTCTTATATCACTACTAAAAGTTTGAGTTACCTTTAGTAGCCGCATAAGATCAGAACGTTTTGACGCAAATAATTTCAGATCATCCATGTACAGCAAGTGAGATATGACCTTACCCCCCCGGCGAAGACGAAAGCCTAAACCTGAATCCTCTAACATAGTGCTAAGAGGATTCAGAGCTAGGCAAAACCATAAAGGACTCAGACTGTCACCCTGAAATATACCCCTCTTTATCCTTATCGGTTCAGACGTTGCAGGAATATCACACTCCCCTAGATGACGAAGGACAGTGACCCATTGTCCCATACAAGCCTCCAAAAATGATCTCAAAGTAATATCAATCTTATATAACTCCAAGACCTTCAAGAGCCAAGTATGTGGCACTGAATCATATGCCTTCTTATAGTCTATCCAAGCAGTAGTGAGATTTTTCCTGTTCCGCCTTACCTGTTGGCTTATAGTTGTGTCAATGAGAAGAAGTTCCTTTGTACCACGGCCACCAGCCTTACACCCATTCTGAGTCGGTGCCAAAATTTTATTACGAACAATATGTCCTGTGATTTTTTTATTCAGAATAGATGTAAGGAGCTTATAGATGGTAGGTAAGCATGTTATTGGGCGATAGTTTTTAGGCTCTGTGGTACATCCGGATTTGTATGACAGGAATGTTACACCTGTTGTCAAAAATGTTGGTAACGATCCAGAGTCAAGGGCATCCTGGAATTGTGTTGCGAAAACGGAGTGTGAACTGCGAAACCACTTCAGCCAGAAATTATGCAACCCATCTAGCCCGGGACATTTCCAATTACTAGCATAACGAATAGCACACCTCACGTCAATTTCGCTTATTTTTATAGATCTCATTGGTATAATATTTTCGCAATTTTTCGCAATATCACAAAACCATTCACCCTCAGTGTGTTCAACAGGAGCCGACCATATACTACGCCAAAAATCAGCACTAGCATCTGGATTCGGAATCTCGCAATTAACCACACTATCCCCAGAACGTTCCCATTTCCTGTATACACTCCGTTGGTTCTTTTGAAAGGCACTATTCTGATTGTATCGATCCCATCGTTCTCTATATCTTCTAATGCGTTTTGCCAATGCATAGAGTTTCTGTTTCAGAAAGTCAATACGGTTTGTGACGTTAGCCATATACTCACTGGGCTTTAAATTTGTTCCAGCAAATGAGCAAGCAAGCATTATTATTATTAACAACATCAGGTTCTATGTAATTTTATAAGCTAATGCTTAAAAATGTATTCAAGACACTCTAATAATTTGTCGAATAGACTTCTTTGTTAATAAATTTTACATTGTATTAATTATTATATTTTTTATTTCTTAATTAAAAAATATAATGTCTATATGTATAATATTTTTTTCCACAAATATCTATATACACTTGTTTTGAAAATCATTTTAGGTGAACTTCTTTCAGAGAAAATGGTAAATCTCATACACAATTGTGAGAAGCAGTTCGACGACATTGAAGATGAATGTAGTAGAGTTGTTAAAGTAGCCGCGTGTTTTAAAGAGAGTGCCAAGGAAGAAGGCATCGCACCGGAAGTGGCTATGATTGAGGCGGTTTTGGAAAAATATTAAATTGTAAACGTCACTATAAAAACTGGACCAAACTCTACGGCAATGTGTAAATAGGTTTAATAAATTGCAATGAATTGATGTAATTAGTTTTATTTTACACACTTTTTTAGGGTTCTGTTACTCAAAGTATAAAACGAAAGCTTCCGTTACTGAGTGACTGACAGACAACGCTGACGAAGCTGCTGTGCTTATAAAGTTACCATGCATGGCATGAAGCCTTTCTACAGGCAGCGTATGAAAGCACGTATATAAAGAATTTCTCGAAATTTCTACGGAAACTGAAAAAGGAGAGGCTTTTCTATTTCACGTCTTGAAAAGGAAGCAAGCAAAATACGGGCGATGACTAGTATATACATACAATAATACAGTTTTACCGACATCCGTGAAGAATAAAATAATATAATGAAGATGATATGTATATCCTCTTCGTGTGTCGCAATCTTTTTATATTCTATTATGCTACATACAGACAAACTGTGAAGTTAATTTAATAAAATTTCAATTCTATCTTCTCCATTCTCCAATTGTTAAAGAAATGGTTTAATAATTGAACCTGCAACGATATTATAGCTTATACATTCACGCATTTGGATCTAATGTTAAGACCCACCGTTTACGACTCTCCGCCTGTTTAAATTCAATATGTATTAGATTAAATACTAACCTAATATTGCACTGAATCTTACGAAACCATGAAAAAGAAAATAGCCTAGGTATTTTTCCTCCGAGTAAGAATAGAACCCGCTAACATCGTGTTTACACTCAAGTCTCTCAACTATACATTATAATGTATTAATACCAGAGCGCAGTGGCCAGTCATGTCACGCCAATCACATTTCTCAAAGCACTCATAAGATAATGACTCTACATCAAGACAATGTATAATCAAGCCATCACTGCTACGCACGGCGGTGTCTGCACTCCTGCACTACCGCGCGGGTCACGAATTCGATAACTTCCGTTTTTTATGTTAAATATACACTGTCATATGTAATTTACGAAATTGATGTACTTTTCCTAAGAAAATTGAATGTAGATTCGATATGTTTAATAGAAATTTTGTAGTTTTGAATGTATAGGGAAGTTTTATTAAGGAACGGTTCAAACTATGTATCTTTTTTTAACGTACGAGTAAATCTACAATAACTGGCATAAAGCTTTTGCGATAATAAAACAGAAAAATAAAAATAGTTATATATTGCTATATCCATACTCTCGAGAAAATAGTAAGATAACGGACATTGACATCGAATAAAATTTTCATTTAGATATTTCATTGGCAAATAATAGCTAGTTAGAAGTCAAGGAAACGAAAACATTTTAAGCTAAGCTTCGCTCGCCAACGTCTGCTCGCTTTTGTTGCTGTAACAACAAACTAAGACTAAAATAAAGTTTTGTAATGAACAATATGATTTTGCTAATATACAATACTATAAAAAACACATAATGCTGTGTAAAAATCTGTATAGAAAAACAGCAATATCATAGTTTCTTTTTGTAATGAAAGACTTTTATGAGAATTTGTTATCAAATGGGAAACCGAACTGTCTTGATGGGAAGGCTGTGTTCGCAAGTTCCTAGGTTCCTGCTTACCGTGCTATATGAGAGCTACGTGCGATGTGAACTAAAAAAGATTTTTATATTTTCCACAGCTTTAATCTAACACAGCCGTCGTCTCTAGGAGTAACTGTCAACTGCTAACTGTGTCAGTTAATAATTAACTCAAATAAAAAGCTATTAATTAAATTATTAAATGTTACTTCCAGGTGTAATTATGACAAGCAAGGGGGTGTTCTGTAATTGATAATTAGTAATTAAAAAAGTAATTACTTTTGAAAAATTTGAAAATAACCGTTTATAAGACATCGTGACCATTTTTCTTTTTATTCTGCTAAAGTTACAATAATGTTTAAACGTCTGACCGTAGTTATGTTAGTGTTCGTCGGTCTTAATAAAGTAAATTCAAATGAAACTTTGAGAGGTATAACGGCGAGCTTTTTGAAAGTTTTGGAAGAGTGTAGGCAGGAGGTAAATGGAATTTTTAAAACATTATCCTATATTTTAAATTGTTACAATATTAAGTAAAAATGTTATAAATACTTTCAAAAAGTTATGTTTAAAGAGTAAAGCTTTTTTAGCTAAACATAGGTGACAACGTGTTGGCTGATATGTATTATTTTTGGAAACTAGACCGAACTCTGATGCACCGTGACACAGGGTGCGCTATAGTGTGTATGAGTAAGAAGCTAAATCTTCTAGATACTTCTGGAAAACTCCACCATGGAAATGCGGAAGAGTTTGCTTTGAAACATGGAGCTGGTATGTAGAGCTAACAATTAGCGAAGGTATTCAACGTATACATCGCCATTACTTAAAGTTATTTAAAATTTATATGAAGCTATTAAAATGTATTTTTATTAACTCTGTAAGCCATAGTTTTTTTATACTGTACTATATTTTACACGTGATACCTATATGAAACATGAGGAGCTCAAACTGCAAACTTGAAATTACCCTGGGTAACCAAACATATCCATTAGTTTAAGAATATGAATGCAGTTCATTTGATAATAAACAGTCTAGAGTTAATGTAGTGTTAAAGACTGTATGGTCTGTATTACATCATTAATTACATAGTTTAGTATTAAATCTGGATCTACAATTTTAGCGGATGACATGGCCAAAAAGTTGGTCACAACAGTCCACGAATGCGAACAGAAGCACGAATTAGAAGAGGACCAGTGTCTTAGAGCTTTGGAAATAGCAAAATGCTTCCGAGGAGCCATGCATGAGATCAACTGGGCCCCCAAAGTGGATGTCGTCATCTCGGAGATACTAACGGAAATGTAGAGAAATGTGTAGAGCTGAGTTATAGCTTATAGTGTTTTCTTCCTTTTTGTATTAAAGAAATATAAAGTAATATAAAGTATATGAAGATATTATTTATTTCTTTAACAAATTCAAGTGGATGTTGAGAGCTTTCACTCTCTTCAATATTATTTCACACATAAATGTGCAAAAATATACTTATGTATGTTATCACTTTGATTAACTTAAATGTAATAAATAATAACACTGGCAAATATAAAGTGTATTAATGTAATATAAATAAAGTAATTCAATTCATTGTAATTTCAAAGTTCAAAAACTACTAAAGGACTCCACGTTATTAAGTTATAATATAAGGATAAGTTTAAGGGAGTAATTATTTTATATATAAATGTAACTTGTTCATGGAGCCCTCCTATTAATACACATAATGGCGACACCAGACACGTAAGTCACTGTTGACGGCTAATCCGCAATAAATCTGCACCGCACAGCACCGCACAGAGCTGACTTCGATCCCGGCTAAGTTACGGCGACATCAAACCTCAATTAAGAAACACGGCTCTTAACTAGCCAGTGATTGTCCTGTCTCCTTGTAGGGCTAATACTCCTTAATATATTGTATACATCAATAGACTCTAGGATTTTGCGTATAAAATAGTTTTTTTAATAATGACTTCTGGTCTCAGCTTCACGCTGTGTCCACACCCACACATAGGATAGGCATAGGAAACTTAGTGTTAACATGCCATTCTCTATTTTCTGCTGAATTCTGGAGACTTCGTGTGTTGAGTGGCGGAACTCAACGCCGCGTTTAGTCTTGTCACTAGAGCGAAGAAATGGAAATATAAATTTAAAGAAATATTTCATTTTTGATTGGGCCCACAACCAGTCGCGTTTACAGTCACACTTGTGCCTCTGCGCCACAACTGACCCCAACTATTAATCTGCTTATGCCAATAGACTACTAAATAAAGTGTGAGTAATCGTTCCATGAAAATAGAGTAGAGTGTGACTACTATCAACACTACCTGCAACCACGACCGACACTGACTTGCACTGTACTATAAAGCTTCCACACTAATCACACATTTAGAAGCGTCTGTGTACATTTCAATTCATCTTACGAAGGAAGATTGCTCGCAGCCGCAGCATCCCACAATACAAGGAGATTGGCATCCTCCCATACACCTGCGTCTTGTTGCTCGCGTCGTCTACTGTTACGTGACTTGTTACGAACGCTGCGATATATTTGTATTTATGTCTTTGTGTGATTGTTTTCTATATTGAACTTCTTTTTTTGTTAAATAGAGTCTGGCGTATAGCAGGGTAGTTCACAGGGAAAAATGTGTTAAGAAACTATGATATTGTGTGTTGAATGGCGGAATTGTGCTTATCTTGGCACAGGGGTACAAGTGTATGTATGTCTTTAAACACGACAGATTGTAGGTTTCCTCTCAAGGAAATCAAATATTAAATATATTCGTTTCCTCTCTCTAATAACGAGGCGAAGCGCAGCGTTGAATTCGTTAGTCTATATACAATGCCTTCAAAATTCAGCAGCAAGAGAAAAATGAAAATGTTTTAATAGGAACGGAGTGTCCTAACGATACAGGTTCCCTCTGTCTATACTGCTGAAACAGCATAAAGTTACAAAAAGAAAGGGATAGCGGAACTAAACGCAGCACTTACACATACGTATGAAGATTGCTAGGTATTGCAGAATTTCACAGTACGAGGAGATTGGCATCCGCATAATACACCTGCGCTTGTTCGCTCGCATTGTCTACTGTCGTTACGTGACTTGGAACCCTCTGGTTAATATCTATTTATCTTTTTATATTATCGTTTTCTTTATTTCAATTTGTTTTTCATTACAAACATTTCTATTGCGGAATAGAGCATGTAGAAGGATAGGTAGAAGCCAGAGGATGAAACTGGTGTTAACTCCACGCTCCATCCTTCGAGACATTGTGTGATGAGTGGTGGAACGCCGCACTTTACGAGGGTATGTCGCTAGGTATCTCAATATACACTTGTGGCTTATTTGCTCGCATAACCTATTGTCGTTATGTGACTTGAAATAATCACATTTATTTATTTATTTATTTATACGATTGTCTTTTTAATTTTATGTTTTTTCCTTAAATTTATTAGTGAATATGATATTTTGAAGTCAAAATTCATCGTAATTCATAGAAAAAAGAAAACATGTTCGACAGGACTCCATGCTCTTTCTTTTAACTTATTATTTAATGAACAATGTCAAATAAAGGATATGATGCTCAGAAAAAGATAAATAATTAGCATTTATTTATTACAAACAAGTTATAGCACTATTACTATTAATGTATTGACATCTTAAATTATTACATAACACCCTTATGCGTAGTAAGTACCTTACCAGAAGCAGCGTGTCTTAGAAGAAGTTTTTGAGGATGCACTGACCTACGATTGGGGGAAGCTTATCGAAATCCATTTAAACTTGCCAAGTCATTATTTCTACACTAGCCAAATAATTTATACTTACAAAGGCTTACTTTAGTAAGAAAAGAACAAATATTTATATTAAAAATACATATTTTTTGTAGTCTCCAAAAAGCTGTATTCCCATAAATAGTAAGTATAAATTTCTAGCCCTATACGTCTTTTGGTTATATATCGGTCATGATCTCTTCAAGGATGGTCTCCATGTCGGGTGCCCACTTGAGTTCATGGATCTTAGTACGGAAGCATTTAGCTACCTCCAAGGTCTTCATACACTCGTCTGATACCCCGGCGTTGCTTTTCTCACATTCATGGATCATAGTTACTAGCTGTTTCGCTAACTCGTCATCTGTAAAATATATTTAGTTTTATGCTACACCCCGCACAACAAAATAGGCAGAGATAATATAGTGGTTAGATACGCCTCTCCTACCGCACTTGCATCCATCGGACGATTACGGGTTCAAACTCCACTACGTCCAATTTTTTTAAATACCTTTTATTTGTGTTTGGACTAATATAGTACAAAATATAAGTAATACGTAAAAAGAACATTACCAGCTCCATGAGACTTCGTAAATCCGTGAACTTTTTCATGATGTATACCATCTTCGGTGAGGAGGTCGTGTTTCTGCGCCATGCACATGATGGCGCAGCCGGTGTCTCTGTTCAACAGCTCGTACTCCTCCCGCCAGTAGTTCAAGAAATCTTGCATTATATTGTCGCCTAGGTTTAACTGAAAGTTATTTATTTCGTTAATTATATTTTCACATTTTTTTTTGTAATGTAGAGATTTCGTACAAAAATTTGAATAATTTCTGAGAATGTCCACTAGGAATTTTCACCAAAACTATAAATTTTATATAAATAATATAATAGAGCTTACTTCTTGCTTGCACTGTTCAAACGCAGTAGCGAATCCTTTAGTCAGCTTGTGCATGATCTCCTGCGACGGCGACACCTTGCAAGCCTGCATCAGGACACACATCACCAGAATCAGTTGCCACTTCTGGACAGCCATCTTGCATGTTACTCTTCATTTTGTAAATTGATGCTTTTATAGAGCGCAGTGACAGCGTGTGCTATTATACAAAGTATTTAAAAATCACATGAGTAACATAGAATTGACAGAATTTACTAAGGTTCCGTACAAGAAAATGTTTCATGATTCAAACTTATGCTTCCACAGATGCATCACAGGCGCTGTGCCGCTGCTCCTCGGCCCCTTTTTTATTATGGAACATCCTTTTTGTAATTCTTCAACATGTAATATCTCTGTAAAAAAGTGCAGACTAAACCACTTGAGGATGAAAATGACAAAAAAATTATAATTCGTATAATTTTCCTATTCCATTTACAAATATATTTTGATTTTGGATTGAGAGGGTTATCACCTGCAATATTACCATTACCATTATATATTCAGATATCAGGTATCGCTATTATTGGGTGTTTTTTTTTTTCAAAAAATCACATTTACCCATCACTAATATTTAAGCATACGTTGTGTTCATTAACAAAATAATAGTCTATCGGAAGTGTCTAATTACACCCTGAACGTAGTCAGCGAAGTGCATGTTAATTGTTTACAGGAGGTATCTGTTAATTAATATCCATAGTTTATAATTAGCATAAGCTTCACGCCTTGTTCCGGCTCTACTTTCCGGCTGGTTTGACCCTCAACGCCGCTATTTGTAAGACAAATAGCGGCGTTAATTTCAACAGCGGAAAAATGAATTAATATTCTCCCATATGGGTGTCGAACTCACAACTGTCACGTTTTCTGTCAGACGATGTATCGACGACCTCGTTGACAAGAATACACTTTATATGGTGTTTTAACTTTCACAAGTTGTATAGGTACTCGGATATCTTGTTTTATTCATCACGAGTGTAAGTTTTTGTAAATTATTGTGTGATAGTGTGTAGTAGTAGTAGCAGTATGAAGTTATTAAAAATTTATTGGTCGTATCTTTTCAGAAGAGCCTCTTACTATAGCCTATAGAAGTACATGTGGCTCTACACGACCCTGAAGAAAAGAAAATCTTATATAGGCGTAAACATTAAAATCTGTTTTTAATACCTTTATGACGTTGACGGCCAGTCGTCGTGCATGGGCACAGACGTGCGCTGTAAACACGACACGTTGTGGGTTCTATTCCCACTAGAGTCGTTGAATTATTTAATATTTTCATTTCCTCGTCCTGGGAACGAGGCAAAGCGCGAAGTTGAGTTCCGCCATTCAAGACGCAGTGCCTACGTATCTTACTATTCTTTCGTCTTTCGTAATGTGTAGTCAAATATGTATTCTTGTATACGTACGTACATATTAGTATAATATATGTTAAAAATGGGCAATTAGCAAGTAAACATCAAAAGAAGGCTTTATAATATAATTGGGACGCGCAGGAACACGACAATGTGTTTAGAGCGCCATTAAGTCAAACAGCGCACTCGCCTCACAGGCCACAGGGGCGCGGGCTCATTTACTATCATATAATTAATATACATTATAAATTATACTAGGTTTTACCTGTGACTGCGTTTGCATGTGTTACGGGAATACAGCTGAAGGAAAGTTGCATTTAACATAAACATTATAAAGGGGAAGGTTTTGTTTGGTTGATAGCGGTTAACTCGAGAACTACTTAGAATTGAAAAAATGTTTTGCATTGGATAGTAAATTTTTTTGATGCAGACTGAATTACATTTTTTTTATAGCACCGTGACGCCCAACTTCATCTAACGAATTTACGAAAAGGAAAATAATTTTTAATACGATTATTACTAGATACTAATATAATAATTTCACAGCCAAGTTTCCTGTAGTGCAGTATCAGTTGAAAATCAAAATTTCCACAAACTCCTTTATGGTTTTCAGTTATTTTCTGGTAGCAGCAATATGTATAATGGAAATAAACTTGGTCCCGTGTATGCAGACTGCGGGACGCGGATTACTCTTCATTAAGTACGTACTGTAGGTCGGCGGCGCGAGAGGCATCTGTCACTTCTAAACCCCAAATTGTATATAACAATGATTAAGCTCAACAAGCTATTGTAATTAGAACGGTAATCCTAATTATATTATACATGTTCAAGTTTGTGAGGATTAATGTTTGTTCCACTTAAACATAAAAACTACTGAATGGATTCAGTAAATTTTTTCTAAAAAGAAGTAAAATAAGTCATGGGAAGACCCAGACTACTGCAAACTATTTCTTATTTGAAAAATAGTATTTTCTAAAATCTAATTAACTTTATTTCGTTTCAGGTACGTTTATTAGTGCACCCTTCATTTCAAAGTA
>JAEBDU010004044.1:0-10184 GCA_016802625.1 Heliconius numata | reverse complement strand
ATGGAATCTCATGGAATGGAATTTCATGGACTGATAATATAAAAATAATAATAATTATTATTATTTTATATGATCATTCCACTAAGTACAGAACTCAACTCCAAAAACTACTACTATTACTGTTTAATTTGTAAACAAATTAAAAAAAGCAAAACAAGATCTACTTACCTTACACTTATTCTGTGCCAAATCAAATAACTTCTGCGCCATATATATTAAAGCGTGAAATTTATCACTGTATCCATTTAAATGTATTAAAACACATCTACTTAAAAGGAACTCGGCAGCATCCTCATCCGTTTTCCAAGGTGGCAACTCTGAGAGACGAGGCCTGAACATTCTTCCGAGATAGGATTTACATTCAGATGAGGTGTGGAGACCTTGCTCATGGAGTTCTCGAAGCATATTTTGAATACAACTGTAATAGAACGGATTAAGTCAACAATTTTGAAGTTAGTTGTGGTGCATACAAGTATGCAACTGCAAACTGGAGAGGTCAATCTGATTTCCACTCAAGAAATGAAATATTTTCTTTTCAATGAAGCAAGTGAATTGAGTTCTGCCACTCAACACACAATGCTTCCAACTATTGTCAAATAATGACAAAACCATATTGTATATAAAAAATGTTACGTATCAATACTAATGACTTACCATGTAAATCTACTAATGACATCTAAATGATGTGTCTCTTGAGTGTAAATCAAACCCACAACCATTATAACAATCAGATGCTGCCCCACTGTTCCACAATCACCTATACTCAAGAAAACAAAATATTAAAGAACATAATACTTACTTGACATAATACAAATCATTTTTCTTTCCATTCAGCAATAATCTATATATATAGTGATCTGGACAATCAACTAGACACTTCATGATCAATATCAATGGAGCATAATACATTACTTTGCGATGGGAAAACATAAGCTTACAGGTGCCATTTTGTAGAAAATGAAGAACATTGTTCTAGAAACAAACAGAAATAAAACCTACAATCATAATATATAAGGCTTAAAAAATTGGATTTTTTAATAAAGATTACACAGTAACATTAGGTCTTATTTCTTATAAAACTTTTATAAAACTATAAAAGAACAACTGGAAGATACCCAAGCCCAATTTAAATACATTCATTGGTAGCTAATACACAAATTTTAAATTTAATTACAAAGTCAAAAAACTTAACAAATTTTACTTACAGTACTAGTTTGATCTGACTTCACACAGCGCACCAAAATACCATAATCAGAGAACAAATTGCCTCTCATTTTCCATCCTGATCTTTTGATAGCAACTGGATAGTTACGTCTAGTGACTAAAAGCATACGGGCTAAACGCTCATGACCCTGTAGATTGAAGAGTTGATTTATAGTTTTTAAACTTTAAATTAAACAAAAATATGATTATTAGTGAAAAACAAATTGTTTTCAAACTGTGTCACAAAAATGGATAAACATAATTATAATTAAATATAATTTAATGGATTTACCAAAAGCTAAAAATGTTTATAACAATCAATACCAGTGTGTACCTTTATTATGAAATATCCTCCCCATTCGTCTGCATGTTCATTTTGTTTTACAAGTTCTTCTGGTGACAAGTCAGCTAAGTGACACATTTTAGACTGAAAATTGAAATGAAAGAGTATAACATTTTTACATAAAAACATTTTTTGTTCTTTGGTGACAATAAGAAACATACAGAAAGGTCACAAAGTAATTATTTTGCTGAATGAACAATGTGCAAAATTTGAGAATGCCTGATCTTTAGTGATTGGATATACTGTATTATATTTTACCCTCTTACCTTTAACATAATAGGTAATGCGCCAAGTGACCTATCCATTGTGGTAACCTGCCCATCGATATTAAAACATAATCTAATTTTAAAATCTCCTTTATAAGTGGCAGCTCTTTGCCTACATTCTGTAGGACTAACTTTCTGATTTTTTACACCCACTGCCTCCATTGGAACACTTGGTTTAGCGAAAGCAGCTTCATCTATAGTTATTTTAATTTTTTCACCGCTAGGCATTTCAAATTCAGCAGGTATTAGATCCGCTATGGCAGCTTTTAACCCATCTTGGACCATGTAATTGAACGAGTCTACATGCGGTGTACCCAGACATTGTAAATACTAAAATGTAAATAATTTCAATAATTTAGGTTATATTAATAGTTCCGTTTTAATTTAGTAAACAATTGTAATGTAATTTCAAAGTAAACACTTACAGGATTAGCTGTCTTTGGAGGTTTTCGATAATTAGGATTACTGGTATAAGCCAAAGACGGCTTTTGCAAAATCTTTTTTGGGTCCATGCTGTTATAAAAGCACTGTCATTTAATAAAATTGATTATTTTACATAAGTGAAAACTAAAACCACGTGCGAATGAAGTTGTCAAATTTCACACAATAATTAATTGACATTGACAAATTGACATTAGATAAAATGTAAACAATATACAGATATAGGAACATTATATGTATAAAAAAATTTTAAAAATAAAGATGCATTATTTTGAAAATGTAACTAAGTAAGAAAGTTACTAAATATCCATAAGAAGCGCGGGGGTGAGTTCCACTGCTTGAAACATAAAGTTTTAGATTTGTGCTGAAAAAGTCCGTTGAATGCAAAAATTTTATATTTTTAAAGGCAAACTTTAGTTTAAGCAAAATGTGTGAAAAACTTGTAAGGCGCTAATTTATATAGTATAATATAAAGTGTAATATATGTATAGTGTTATATAAAAAAATAGAATATTATCCGTTATTATAAACGTATACTATTCTTGTTATGTTTTTATCTGGATAGATGAAAATGATTATGTGTTTAAAGTTTAATTTCTTATGTTAAGGCTTGAAAAACTGAATAGAATTTTTGATCATATACTTAGTAGGTACTTTCGCTTACTCTTTATGACGAACGCTTGCAAGAGCTATATTTATTATAATAAATAAATTTCCATTTCCTATAATATTATTAATTTATTATTTATTATATGATTTCCGAAATCACAACCATAATTTATAATAAGGCACGCCTCAATTGCGCCAATACATTGTACATTGTCCATACTTATATATTATATATTAAGAAATGCTATTAATAATTCACGAAGCGTTATAAACAATTAGTTTCATAATATGGTAAATAAATCCTAAGGGTATTTCGTGGGCATATACGATGTCATTTATAACAATTGAATTGCAATACAAGCCACTTATACTTTTTCATATGTAATAAGGTTTGCAATATTATTATGTAAACATTACTCGATATAAGACTGACTGATTTTTTACCTTCACGCAGATTATTTCCCATTATCCGTACAATCTTCGAAACATTGCGTGTGGCTTTTTGACTTAAATACATTATGCCGAGTGGGAGTCGAACCCACAACCCTCGCGCTTACAGTCAAACGTTATGTCGCTGGGCCTCGACAGTTTTATTAAATCTTATAATATTTAATATATTAACTTATATGGCTAACATTGACAAACATTGTTGGACGGCGTAGGTACCTACCAATTCTAAGAGGAAATTATTATTAACATTACCTTTCTTAATACATTTTAATTTGTCATTGTTATGAGGGTACTCTGACCTAGATTCATATTGAAACGTCATTTGCCTTCTGTGCTTCTCAATCTTATATATACTTAATTATAAAAATTATTTCGGATTATATATGTATTTTTAAATATTTTGCTTTGTTCAAAAAGTATAAATTACTTTGTTTATTTTTTTTTTCAGAACGTTTAAAATTAAATTAAATTTTTCACCTAGTTTACCTTAAACTACCTATTGAATTTAACATATGCAAAATTCATGATAATTTAATAAAGTGGGGAACAGAGTGTTACTCTTCGGTTCCCTCTGCCTACCCGGCTGTGTGCGGGGTACTGCGTGAAGCTGTTTTTTTCATGATTAATAATGATAATTAACAATGAAAGGAAAAGTCCTTGATATAATTAGCTTTTCTCGTGACTTAGTCCGCCGTTAATACCTTTATCTGCAATTACAAATGAAGATCATATTAATTACAAGACGTACCGAAGTATCGATTGGTCTGTAATTCAATCAACTCGAGAGGTTCAATGAGGTTAGCATAATTATTGAGAAGATCTAAATATGTATTTAGTTTTTTACACCTTTTTTTATGTAGATATATGTATATTTTGCACTAAAATATAGTTTAAAAAAGTTTATAAAATCTTTTAATTGCTGTTGTTGGTGCACCTTAACTTCTATTTTGTTAATTTCTTCACGCTTTTCCCCTCATATAATGAAACGACACAGAAAATTTTATGTCAAGACACTCTGTTCTTCGCTTTTCTTCCCAATTTTAGACATTTCGTGTTGGTGAAATTACATATTTCCAATTTCCTGCTATGGTAAGAGCTAAACTAAACTCTATATAAAATTAATTATGCGATTATACGATACGGCGCGTTTTCAGCATTATTACAGTGGTAGCATTTATATAGTAGGTGGTAGGATTAAGCTCATGAATCGTATGTACATAAAAATTGCATAATCCATACAATTTTCCGTATACTTTTTTCCAATTACTTATTATTTACTTAGATACTCTTCCAAACTTTTTTATTACAGAAATTGTCGGTCCTCACAGTTTAGAAGCCACGCGTTATCAAAATATCGATTTTTTTCGTTATCTCGTATACCAGCGTATTTTAATACGCAGCTGATGATACAATCAGTACACTTTTGATAGCATTTCTAAACATTGACTCACTTTTTCACGGTATTGGCATTTAAATAAAACTTTTAAAAAGTGGTCCAATCTTTACATATAATAAATACAGGAGATGCAATTCACGCTGCTTTCTGTGCATAGCAAGGTAGGCAAATGGAACCTGGGAACCTAGTTTTAAGACTCAAGACATTGCGTGTTGAATGGTGGAAGACAACGTATCACTTTGGCCTCGATATCAGAGCGAGAAAATGAAATTATAAAATATTTTATTCCCGAGTGAGATCGAACCCACAACGCTTTTGCCCCTGTACCTCATATCTCATCACCTTAAAATAAAAAAAAGTGTTCAATCTGGACAATATCGTCTGAGCAGGTTTACACTTCGCAAAGCTGTAAAAGCTTTTACATTACGATAAATTATAATGGTATCTAACTTAGGTATATACTGTCGTAGGCATCAACTAGTAGAAGATTAAATTGTAGTTTTTATTAGGTACATTAATATATTAGTACATTTTATATATTTTTTAATTTCATTGTAACTAGTTGTTTTTCTCCTGTAACTTTAATTTTAAGTGTTATGTAATCACAGTCAAGTCCACGAATCTAAATTTAAAATATCTTACAGCGTAACAAGTGTTTTTGCCAATGATCCATTCAATGTATTATATACATGATATGTATGGGAAGAAAAAAACAATAGTTTTTTTTAATTCTCACAAAAACCCAAAAATATATATAAAAGGAAAAGCGAAAATTTATTAAAGATATTAATTATACATATGTATGTATATTTACCCAGTTTCTTTGTGCTAATCGGTTATGAAACACATAATTGTATTTTTTTTAGAAAATATGATATGAAGGAATACAATAGGATTACTATTAATTAAATATGACAAATCTAGGAGGTAAATTTAAATAACGTAAGTCCAACGTGCACTATGCAGGTTATTATACAATACAAACTAAATAGTTTGGCCAGTGTTCCAAAATCCGGCGCGATCGCCGACCGCGTCCAGTCCCGTGCGCTACGCGTTATATAATTAAAAAAAAAACTTACGTCACACGTGAAATTTTATTGTGTTTATTTAAATTATCTGTGCATTTATATTTTTTTAAATAATTGAACATTTTATTGTTTTTATGTTGGTAAGTAATTTTTGATTATTTGATTGTTTTCAAATATTTTTTTGGTTAATTATAATATTAATAAAAATTGTATCGTTCTAATTTTCTATTATTTCCTCGTGAATATTCACGAGATTTTTATTATAAAATACTTATATAAGTATTTTACAATAAAAATCTAAATTTCTTAAATAAGCACTATTAATTTGACTGTAGGTAGTTTTGACTTTTCATTCATAGATTAGATAAGTTTTAAATGAAATAAGAACTAAGCGTGCATGTCATCCAGGCATTTTTCGCATTTTCTATATAATATTGTACTGTCGATATGTTATAATATAATAAAATTTAAAAATATTATAAAAGACGGTAATTTTCATGTTTGGTAGTAACAGAAAAAAAGTTTTGCGATTGATAAGTATCTTAATTTTTCATATCACGATAGTGGAGACGGCGATAATTATTTTAGTAAATTTAAATAAATATGTAAATGTAGATATAATTTAAATATGTATAATATAATATAGAGATAGCAAAATTTTTATTTAAATTATTACAAAAGTAATTACATAATGAGATCTATTTTTTATATACAAATATTTATCCTAAATAGATAATAATCTATAATAATAGACTAAGCTTATTAAAGCATAGTAATTTAACTGACTCATAAATTAATAACTTATAGGTAGGTACTTAATTAAGAAATAAATACAGACTTTGTCCTACTTTATGTGGGTAGAACCTAATTTTAGAAGGAATCACGTACGCACAAAAAGTACATTCATTGATTTTCCCAACTGCAAAATTTGCGTAAACATAATATAGATATCGTAATATAGCTATGTAATTTCTTTTTATATCAAAATATAAAATTAAAATGTTTATAATAATAAGCGTCGGTATTGAGAATAATATAATTAATATAGAAGTAGGATTATAGGTGAAGCCTTCGTGGCGTAGTGGTGCAGCTTCTGACTGTAAGTGCGACGTTAGCGGACTCGATTTCCATTCCGGGGAACAAATTTTCTTTGGCTGATTTTCTGAGACACTGTTTTCTACAAAGAAAACTTTCACTAAGATGTTTTGCGTAAAAAAATCATGGGCCTTCATTTTAGTTTCGAAGTGATTTTTTTGTGTTTTTTTTTAAATATTTTTCAGGCTTAACTTTTTGTTGGTAACAATTCTAGAGTAGCCACCAGACTATTCTGGCACGGTCCATCCGACACCTCCCATTTCTACGCCTATGAGCAACTCACTCATTCTCCTTATAAAAAAAAACACATTAGTATTTTTAAAGTTTATTTTTTAAAGTACTAAATAATAATTGTTTGTTTATTATAATTATCTTAATAATGTTTATCTAAATATGTTTAAAAAAACCAAAAGGTCCAATCGATAATCTTTGAACTATGTATATTTATTTCATTTAAATATTTTCACTTGAACTTTGATTAGGTTATAAATAGATGTTAAAAAGTTGAAATCATTGTGACGCAACTGGAACGACCCAGCTGTGACTGTGGGTTCAAATTTTAAGCATTTGTTTAATGTTCCTTTTTTATTTTCTCCTTTTAATTAATAAATTAACAAATAAGATACTTTTGTAACATCATTACATTATAAGTGAATTAGAACCCGACTGCTTAAGAAATCCGGGTAAAGCCGGACGTAAATAGGCTTTCTGCGTGTCCGACCAAAATAAAGAATGTCCAGCTTGTCCAGCTCTTGTAAGGCTTGTAAGAAGAATTTAAAAAATTTTATAAATGTAAAAAAAGTATTTAGAATTCAATTTTGGCTCATGACTATTTGACTGATTAATAATAAAATACCTGCTTACGAATGATTTAGCCGAATGCTAAATTTTATTTATTATTTTATTTGAATTTATGAAGACTTATGATAGTAATCAAAAAAGCTTGATTGATCATACAATTTTGTTGTTTTAAGGGCACAAGCATGAGACTGTTAACGCGATGGGTAGGTAGTGTAGGTTCGATTCCCACTAACTAGTAACATATAATTTTGCTCTTATTCTTGCAAAATATGCTTTAATATATCCAGAGATATTTTCATGCATAACCGAAAAAAAAATCTTACATTGTTGTAAAAGGCAAGCATTAGATTGGATAATAATATAAATCTGGAACTGTATTTTGACGCAAGAAATTTGAAACTCACCGCATATTTCGATATCTATTACTTAACTCCGATGTGGTTATGCGGGTAATTTAGTGGCTTGTAATGAGATATACTTAGGTACGTATTGTTTGCCTTATAATAATTGTAATTGTTAATAAATAAGTATATTAAATATATCTTTATATTAAATATTTTTATGTATATTTTAATTTCACCACGCCATCGATATGGCGGTAGGTACTTAAATTGTAAAATCAAAATAGATTCAATGAATGTGATTGTTGTAATTAAAAACTCTTTTTGTAGTTTATCTTTTAGTATGAAGTTTTTTTAATCTAGTTATTTTTTACTTTTAATAATTATGAGTGATGAACGTGAATAAAAAGCAATATATTATGTACATATTTGACATATTCAATAAACAGTGAATATTGAAAAAAAATCTAATTTTGTAATTGAAATAAAATAGAGGCCGTCGTGGCGCAGTAGCACACGCGTGCTACTGTAAAGGCGGCGTTATTGGTTCGATTCCCACTCAGGAGAATGAAATATTTTGCATATTGCAAAGTTTCGCCACTCAACACGCAATGCCCTAAGAATTCTGAAGAAAATGTGGTACGGATATGTCTTAACGGAGAATGGAGTGTCTTAACACTAGGTTCCAAGTTTCCCTCTGCCTACCCTGCTATGTGAGGGATAAGGCGTGAAGCTCTAAAAAAATACACATTACCAGGTTGATTTATTGATGAATTAATGACATACCTATAAACAAAACATTGTATATTTAGATACCATGCAAACAGTTTTGGCAAAGGTTCAATTGGGTAAAACTAAATAAACGGACCTGCAATATACTTGTTTATATCAAGATTGATAAGCGGATGTTATTGCAGTATAATTTAAAACAAAATAACTAAAATCTATTTAATTATAACATTGTGGCCGTCATAGCGCAGCGGCACAAGGGTGTGACTGTAACGCGACGGTTGTGGGTTCGATCCCCACTCGAGGAAGTGAAATATTTATTTACGTTTATATTTCCATTTCTTCGCTCTGGTGTCGAGGCCAATCCAGAATTCGGCAGAAAGTGGGGAACGGAGTGTCTTAACACTAGGTTCCCTCTGCCTACCCTGCTGTGTGCCGGATACAATGTGAAGCTGATTTAATTTGATTAAATTTTTTTTATAACATTGTGAAGCAGATACAAGTCAGATTTGATTCCACATTTAGTTAAAAATAATACGTGAGATCTTTTTTTATAAATATTGTACAAATATGTAAATTGTAATAATTTATTCTTTTTAATGAATTATAATTCTTTAAATTGTGTGGGTTTCCTCTTACACTTTAATATGTACAATATAGAAATAATAGTAAGGAAGGAAATTACATAGGCTTAATAATATTTTAAATATGTTATTTACATAAGTCATTGCATTGTAAAACCCGATTATGAAAAAAATCGTAAGGAGTCATACTTTTGAAGAGGGTTTATTCCAGCTACGATACTGTGGTTTAACAGTTACCTGGCCATTTCTAACATTTTAATTGAATCACCTGATATTCACTACAGGAATCTTTTTAGCGTCATTTGCGGAACCTAGTCAAGACACTCCGTTCTCCATTTTGTATTTTAAATATACTTTTAGTTATAATTTTTTATTATTATTCTAAGGATCTCATTTTGGGGGCAGAAAGATCCTTATGATCATATATACGGATATCTTGTTTATTTAGTTTTGAAAATAAAATTCCTACTTCCATTTTATATCTTTAGTTATATAATGGATGATATTGAATTTTAACGCTCTTTTAGTAATTAGGCGACGATTCAGAATTGGTAGCCCATCCCTTATTCCTTTCGTTTAGTTTCATTTTGGCTAAAAACTCAACATTGCAAAGCCATTGAGAAATGCCGCCATTTTTCGCATTATTCCAAATAGATATAATAGTTAAATCTAAATTTATTTTATAAATAAACCATTGTTAAAAAAATATTTTTCTAGGTTGGCAAGCATACAAGGTTTGTGCATATACAGGGTGTCCCAGGAGTCAACGATAAAACGAAACCAGGTGATAGACCAAGTCGTGACAGTTATGAGAAAAATATAAAAAAAAATCTTTGTCATGTATTTTTCATATTATATTGATTTTAAAAAATATCGGAAAAACCGACACCCTGTGATG
>JAEBDU010004043.1:0-11685 GCA_016802625.1 Heliconius numata | reverse complement strand
ATAAAAACATCAAGGTAACTTCCTTTTTCATTTATGTAGTACTTGGATCGAAATTTCAGCTATCATAAAACTTTACACCTTGAGATTTGGTTTCGATATAACACGGTACGCATTGCCTTTATTTGTATGATTTCAAAGTTTCGTATAACACGGTTTCGATATAACACGAGACAAGGTCTCGATACTACACGGTGTACAGTATGGTATACCTGGTTTCGTATAACACGGTTTCGATATAGCACGGTACGAATTAACCGTGTTATACGAGGGATGCCTGTATTTGGAATTTTATTATTTCTTAATATCTTTTTTTTTTATCTGTCTGACATTGTTATCCATAAGAAAATCACACGAGTCTTAAATTTGCATCTTACGACGAATTATTCAATATCACGCCAACCGATTTCGATCTATTTTATTGGAAAGAATACAATTCAAGGGTAATTTGATGAGAGTTTAGTAAGGTTATAATTATGGGATCCGGTGGAATCGGTCTTTTTAGTTAAAAGTTTAGTTGTAATTATTTAAATATATAATTTAAAACAAAATTATAATGAAAGTTAAAATTGACACTTTATACAACATGACCTACCTACCTATTGGCCGCGACGCCAAATATTACGTATACACGAAGCCCCACAGTATGCCAAACCTCGTTTATTTTTTGGCAAACACCAACTACTCGACTATTTTTCCTCATAAATACCAAAAAGCGCTTTCTATTACATAATTATATTTATCTTTTATGGGGGTGGAGCCGTCATATCAAGAGATTTATGGAGCAGTTACTTCGCTATCGAATACTTATAGTTTTGATAGCTGCTTCATGGACAGTTTTCGGTAAATAATATGTATGTTTTTTAATAAATCTTTGTAGCTTTAGTTTGGTGTTTTTGATTTATATAATAAAGAAAAAGATATTATTTAAATCAAAATTTAATTTTATAAAGTAAGAGACTTTGTATAGATAAAATAATTATAATATAAAAAAAATCCAAATGTTTTCTACCACTGTCATGGATCAATAAATTTTTTGCGAAAATTTATTAGTTTTTACAATGCCGAATGTAATATTATTGTTATATTTTACAAGTTGACGCACTTTTCTTTATGATTGTACTAAAAAAATAAATATTCTTCTATGTTTCGTATGGTATGGTATTCTGTTAAGATTTATTTATATATTTAAAAATATTTACCATTTAATTGCCAATGGGATTTGAAAGTTTAAAAAAATCACATTTTTTTGGTTGTTTATTTGAAAAACAGAAATAATAATGAGACCGGTTAGTGTATAGACTCTCACTCACTCACTTCTTGTCAATTTTCATTATTATCCAGCCCAGGTCCCCGGCAAACACCATATACGCGATTTTGATTACGCGGCGAGATGTGTAAATACTCTTGACAGTTAGACAACAAAGCAATCCTATAAGGGTTCCGTTTTTTTTTCTTTTGAGGAACGGAACCCTAATAATGTCTTGTTTATCCATATATTATTATGATTGTATAAATACAGTATAGATTCAACATTATAACCCAATGTTTAAAATATAAAAATATATATAGTGTACATAAAAGACCATGTAATATTTTTCGTCTTACATTTATATAATTTGTCGAAAGTTTAGAAAATGAAATGAAAAAGTATATCTATGCAAATACGAA
Organism: Heliconius numata; assembly: GCA_016802625.1. Classification (NCBI taxonomy): domain Eukaryota; kingdom Metazoa; phylum Arthropoda; class Insecta; order Lepidoptera; family Nymphalidae; genus Heliconius; species Heliconius numata. The sequence goes on along the minus strand of JAEBDU010004043.1, from coordinate 10,017 downwards.
AATAGCAGTTTTCTCTGATTAGCTCGCTGGATGTTGGAAAATTACAGTTCGCCGGTACACGTGCGTAATATTAGATATATAATTTAGATCTTGGCTTGGAGAAAGAAATAATTATAGCTTTATAGTTAAAAAAATATATTAAAATAATTTTCAATTTCTATTTCTTTTACAACTGCTTTCTATTTGACTGTACACACGATGGTTGTGGGTTCGATTTCCAGTCGGGGGAACGAATTATTTTCAGTTTTTTTTTCTCAATTAAGATAAAATAATTTTTAACAAAAAGAAAAACCGACTTCGAACAACGAACTAAAAAGTGAAAAATAACTATACAAAGATTTTATAATTGTGAAGTAAAAGTTATGAGGTAACAAACATTTTAACAAACAAATTCCGCTACATTCAACTTTTTCTATGTTTTCTAAAAAGTATTTTATAATTAAATATGTAAAATAATTACGAATTAAACTAAAATATATTGTGAACCAATACGAATTGCCTAATAAGTTTCTAATATCAGTAGCTTGTTAGCTTAATTTACGATAGCCATTCACCTTTGCCAGAACAAAATCGTTCAACGTATATAATAAATTTGGAGAACCCTTTGATGTGTCCATAAACATAACTAAAATAGAGTATTCGTGTTCAAAGGAAATTATCGAAATTTTCAATTAATGAGGGGTGCAGTGTAAATTTTGGGGAACTGATATTAAATCCACGATATTGGTAGATTCAAATCCTGAAAAGACCGAAATTCGTTGACATTCGTATACATTTTTCTGCTCAAAATTCGCGAACGTCTTGGAATAGACAAAATTGATAATTTTAAAATACTCTATTCTCCTCTTGAGACACTCGAGTATCTACTCTCTAACGTTTTCTACCCATTTTAAGAGACTTTTTACATCAAACATGACGAATAAAACTGATATAAATAATCAATGCGCACGAGGGAGGGGAATGTGATAAGTTGTAGGTTCGACTCCCATTTGAGAAAATGAAATATTTAATATTTACATTTGATCGCTCTAGTAACAAAGTAAATTGCGGCGTTGAGTTTCACAAGTCAACACGCAAAGCCTCCAGAATACGGCGGAAAATGGGGGAACGCAGTGTCTTAACACCATGAACCCAGGTTACCTTTGCCTAAAAATAATAATAAAAAAATCTATATACTTATATATTTTGTATAGCTCAAATTCTTTCAGTAAAATTTTCTAATGAAAACAGCACTTTTCATTCAATAAAATAATAAAAAATGAAGTGCATTTCTATAAAGTACTTCTTTCAAAATTTACAAGAAGCGTTTTAATATTAAAGAAATATTATTTTTAAAAAGAATGAGTTATTGGAATTCGTTTTGTTGTTTATTCAGTTTGCTATTAGTAAAAAGCAATATTTCAAATATTGCTTTTGGATTTAAGAGACTTAAGGCTAAACAGGATTTTATTTATTTTGATTATTATTAACAAGCGTCAGGATTCTCTGAAATATTTTCTTCTATCATTTAATCCTAAGGAAATTAATAACATTATGAATTTTGACTATACTTATCCCTATATTATTATTTTTTTATTTTAGAAATAAATTAAATAAAATCGCAATTCGCCAATGATATCCTGAAATTTTTAAGAAGTCAGCCTCAATATATTGGTTTTGAGGACCCAGTGTTAAAACAGTGATACACAAGTATCGCTCCATTTTCAAGACATTTTGTGTTGAGTGGTGAAACTTAACGCTGATCCTTGACTTTTTACCAAATCCACAACCATCGCCACTTGCGCCGCGAAGGCCTAAAAGTCTTTATATAGTATAAATATTTATATTTATCACTAATTTGTTTATTAAGACTTATAAAATCCATATTGACACCTCGTTCATAAAGGACATTTACCTTTTCCATACCACTGATATGAAACAGAGAGCGAAAGTGCTATAGGAATAGAAACTTAGGATAATATTACTATAGCGAGGGAAACTTCTACTGAGCAACATATCGCTTTGTCTGTATGTTACCTAAACTAATATAATTTTATAAATGAATCTTTATTTAATGTAAAAAAATTCAGAATGATTTTTATTAGTTAAATTGCATGTGAAATTACAAATATCTAATACTAGCAACCTAACCACGGCTACGGCCGCATTTAAATTATTTTTATAATATAGTGAAATTGTATAAAATCTTTATAATTATTGTAGCCTATGCGTTATTCTGTTGTACCTACAAGCTACATTACTGTCAATTTACATCTTTGTCTATGGCAGTAGGTTTAGTACGATAAGGAAGCACTGCTATGTATGCTATAACATTGTTTCTGCAAGGTATTCAGGTAGAGAGAGAGCAGTTGAGAGAGAGAGAGGAGAAAAGTGTCATAGTACTACTATTAAATATAAATATATAAATAACAGTCTTTATTCTATGATTCAAAATACTATAAAAAATACATGAATAAATAACTTTTTCATAGCGAGCCCTATACAAATTATTCAAAATTGTCTTAGTCGTTTTTATTTTATGTATAGAACCGTTACAAGGCATGCCTGATTGTTAATGTATTTAGTGCCGTGGGTCACAGGTTCAAATCCGAAACATTTTTTCTTAAATGTTGGCTTCTTTGTAACAAACAAATTGATAAAAGGTAAGGTTAAGAAAAACGAATTATTTGTACACATACATACATATTTTCAACTTCAGCTATATTCCACATAGCAGGGTTGGCAAAGAGATCCTGGTATCAACACCATTCTCTATTTTTCTCCCGAATTCGATACAAAATGTATTAGGTAGCGGAACTCAACACCGCGGTTAGTCTTGCCAGAGCAGGAAAATAAAAATATTTGGTTTTCCCAATTGGTAATCGAACCTACAGTCTTAGTATTTATAGCAACAATTATATAATCAGACGTCCCACTGTGCCACAATGGCCTCGTATCACTTTTACTCAGTTCATATTGAAATTATATACAATTACAAATAAAAGTAGACAACGCCGCGGTATATCGTATAGTTAGTTTTGAAACCAAGACCGTGTTATGTTCCAATGATTACGGATCATTTAAATAGCGTTTCAATTTCGATCTTGTCATTGAGTGGTGGACTCTTGACGGGTTAACTGTAGTTTTTTTTTATTTACTTATATTATTATTAGTTTATTATATGAAAATTCAAAGTGATTAGTGTATATTGTTTGAAAAATGTAAGTTTTAATTATACAAATTTAGTTAAATTTTAAGTAATGAAAGAAAATGCAGTGAAATTTCAATTCAGATATATCGCTCACTTGGAGCAACAATGACGCATTTGCATGCAATTCTTTCAAAAGTTGCAAGAGATGCAATCAAAGTGTGTAAATAGTTTTTCCGCATATATTGATGTAATTAAAGTGTTTTAAAATAAACTGCAGTTACGTCATTAGGTATGCAGAGGGAACCAAAGAACCTTGTGTTAAGACACTCCGTTCCCCATTTTCTCGGTCTGGTGGTCAATTTACGTTTCCAGTGTAACAATTTAATTTAATTTAGAGCATAATTGTTATATTAAATTGTTAAGATAAACCGAAATATTTGTGTTGGCCATTTAAAATTATTTTAATTGAAAATTAACTTGTTACAAAGTTTTATTTGTTCAGGAAGAATGTTTATATCGAAGTTTTGGAGGCGCCATCTTCGCGAACAATGCCTTCAAAATACAAATTAATTTATTTTTCACTGAGTACTTTATGTTAAAGTTGTTATTGAGGTTTAATAGAGATAATCTACAATCTAGTGCTAAGTCATTTTGTGTTCCTCACTAATTTCAAAACATTGCATGTTGAGTGGCAAAACTCAACGCCGCGGTTAATCTTATTACCAGAGCGAAGAAAAAAAAAATTCTTCCCCGAAAACGAATCGAACCCACAACCGTCGTTTTTGTAGTCAAATTTATAGTTAATAATTTTTCTTAACTTCTAATCTTAAATAGCATTGATCGTATTCTATCTATATATTTCAGACGCTTATTATTCTTTATTAAAAAAATATATATAAAGCTATAGTATAAGCATAAATTGAACTTAACTTACTTTTTTATTTCTAAAACAATCTTAAATATTTATGGAATATACTGCCCAATTTATAAAATACAGCGAGTTGAGTGGTGGAACTCAACGCCCTTTGTTTTATTACCAGAGCGCGAATATACCAATGATTCAATCCTCCGAGTGTGAACGAACCCACAACTAACTCGCTTAAAGTCACACACTGTGCCACTGTATCACGACGGCCTGATATATTTTAATATGAATTTTGAACCTTCTTCTAATTTGAATTTTGAATTTTTGAATTTGACAAAACAACTGAACTGAACTGAATTGAATACTTAATTCATACAAATAATAACCATTTGAAATTCACACTCCCGGAATTTTGTTTCACAGTATATTTAATTAGCAAAGTCCTTACCTGCCTCTTTTCTATGAAATTTATCCGCAAATACAACTTTGTTACACTCGATAGTGAACTTTAGATTATAGGAAGCAGAGTTTAGTTTAGCTTAAATTAATATTTAGCTTTCGATACTTCAAAAAGCAGTACATTGTTTTATTTCACCTTTACTGAAGATATTTGATTTGGCTTGTAAATAAAGCATTATACGTTTTAATTTATATTTGAGTTTGTGTATTAGAGCTTTTTATTTTTCATCTTTAATATATTATGGAAAAAATGTCGTTATTTGATTTCTATTTTCGTTAAGTAAGTTTTCTCATTGTTATATTCGGAGTGTATGGATATTTGTAGCATTGTTTTTTAGACCTAAAATTTTTTTTTTTAAATATTTGCTCTGGTATTTAGAATGCATTGTATAATATTTTCAGTAATTTTAAAGGTAGGATGCCGCAGTGGTACCGCGTGTAATTGAAAACTCGATGTGTGGGTTTGATTTTCACTCGGGCAAATTCTTTTTTTCATTTTCTCACTCTGGTAACAAGGCAGGTATCAGCTCGCAATGTCTCGAAAATTGGCTGCGCGGGAAACGGAGGGTCGTAACACTAAGCTTTCTCTGCCTACCTTTCTATATGCGGGACATAGGTTGGAACCATAAAAATAGGTAATGTTATCGGATAAGAAATAAAAATAAAGAAATTTTTCATATGCCTTTGATCTGGTTAAGTAAAATACGGCACAGACTTTGGCTATAAATGGTATAGTTGCAGTTTCGTTTCCCACTCAGGGGTAATGAATTATTCCCATTACCCCATTTTAGGAAGCAAATAAAATATCTTATTATTTCAAGTTCATATGATTCTTTCAGAAAACAGCAAAATGCATGTTCAAACTGCCATACTCATCGTTGTCGTGCTATCTGTAAATTCAACGTTCAGTACAGAAGATAGATATATACGTCAAGTAAAAGATAGCTGTTTCTTAAAAGGCGAAGCTTTCTCCTGTATCAAATACAAAGCCTTAAAAATTGCAAAAAAGACTTTCTTTGGTGATGTAAATAATGAGACGCTATCAGCGAATTCAATGATAAGTCTAGTGCCTCTTGATGATGATACTATCAAGAATCTAACAGTACAAGACGAGGTGGACTTGTTACCAAATGAGCATAGGAGTTTTATATCAGAATGGACTGAAATCGCTAAATATTTTGTACATTTAGTCAAAGAGTTTTTCGCTATGAAAGGACTGAAAATAAATTTGCCTGAAGGTGCGAGGACTATTGAGGACCAAGAAGCAGATGATGGTGAGTAGCAATCATTTTATATACAAATCTTAGTGTAAATATGTGCTGTAGCTATTGAAATGTAAAAAAAATCTTATGGAAGAGTGAACTGAAGAGTTTAATTATAGCCGTCTTTGATCTTATTGTCCAATGAATTTGTCATTGTGATCGAAACTTAATTAAAAAATATAAAGATTGAATACTAAGCTGTGTAAGCAATCCACTTTGAATATCACATTCTTACCAAGACTGCTACTTCGACGTTTTTAATGCTTGTGAAAAGTTAATAATGTTGTATTTTTATTTTCCAAGTGTGGAATAACACTTTAAAATGTTAAAAATGAATAATAAAATTTGATGTTCAGACGAAATCCATTTGACCACTGAAAAATTGTAAATTTATTTTTAAAAAATAAAAGAAATATAATGTAACATAAGGCATGCTCGGCCTCTATACAATACAGATGGTTTCAATCCTCACTCTGGAAAATGATTAAATATTTTAATTTCTCCGTTCTGGTAGACAAGGCATGGCTATGAGTTTTGCCATCTTCCAAAGCTGGACGGAGTATGTAAATCGGTGTCCTATCTTAACTCTCGATTATCTCTGCCTATCCTGCTATATGCGGGATATAACGAGAACCTAAAAAATACCTAAAGCCTAAAACGTTCATATTAAATCCCGCTGTTTATTCTGGATGAAAGTTATTAGCGCCATTTTTAAATCTCCTGAAACGATAAACCCTTTTCATTTATAAGCTTCTTGATGTTTACTCGAGATGGTATTACCTTCAGATTTGTTACGACAAATTTCTAAGAATTTCTTTTAAAATTCACTGTATATCCCCATTTTTCATAAAATCTTCTAGGAATTATCTCTTAAATGTTTATTACTTAAGTACTTAATATATTTTTTATGACAACTTAATGACAAGATTAACTTGTTTATCTTCTAATGGAAAGTTTTTTATTTCTTTAAGAGTTAGTAGTAAATACGTAAAATATAATAATGAGACACTAAGAAATTTAAAAATAAAAAGAATATAATTTATGTTTTATGTGGTCGAACGATAATTTTAATACGTAATGGTACAATTGTTTTCGTCCTTTCTTTATATCTTTAGATTTTTTCGACGCGAGCAAACTGCGGGTAACGACTAGTCATTTATATATGAAGCTCTATTACGTTTAACTCTTAATTAGTTTGCTTACTTTAATTAATTCGATCATAGATTGAAGTTTAGAAATGGAACTAAATATTAGACTTGCCTATCACAACGCTGGAAAGTTTTGCTGCGGTTAATTAAATAATACGAGAGTAATTAACCACGCAATAAGTTCTAACATAGACTTTTGATTTAAAGTTTTGTTAATTTATTTATATAAAATTATGTTAAATTATGTAAAGCTGGAAACGCTGTCATGGCAGAGAAAACCTATAGTCTATTCATTCGAACTTGAGACAACCATTAATAACAATGAATAATTAGAATTAAATGAAAATATCTAAAAACAGTTCTCTCATATCAACAAGTCGATCGTTGGTAAAAATGGCGGATATAAACCGTACGATGACAAAACGTCATATTTTAATGTCAAATGCTTGCAGTATCTATGCTCTATAATTTATCCGTTTCGATTTCTGGTTTATTTACCTTTTATCTCACAGCTGCCTGAATAGGGCATAGTATTAAAATAACCATGTGTCCGATTTTTCGCTCAATTTTCGAAATATTATGTGTTGGGTGACGGAATTTAACGCCGCGTCATCACAACGAGGAAATGAAAATAAATAATTCCTCGAATGGGAATCAAACTCACAACCATCGCTTTTACAATTAGTTGCTATGCCGATGAGCCATGATGGTGTCAATTTTTATGTATTTTACGCAGTATTTTTTGTTATCACCTCAACTCTATTATTCTGAGCACGTATGGAAAAAGGTCAATTGTATGATATCGGTCATTCAGGGGATGTCCTCTTTGATTGAATGATACCTATTATATATACAAGATTGTTTTACGAATATTTTTTTGCGAATTTTTCTTTGGAAACTATTCTTTATGTAGGTACTTCATTCTTCTTTCGATTTAAAGTACAATGACTTAATTAATGTATAAACAAAATTCTCATTTTAGCCTAACCGCTATATCATGAAAGTTTATATCTTATAAATACAAAAATTCCATTCCAATAGGCGGAGTAATCCCAGTGTTATGACACTCCGTACCCCACACACTGTTAAATTTTTGATGCATGGCGTTTTGAGTAGTGGAAATCAACACCTCGTCTTATCTAATAGAGATGGCAAATGAAAATAATTAAAATAACCATTTCCTCGAGTGGGTAACAAATCTATAATAATCACGTCAATAATCTGAAGCTACTTCTCCACGACGGCATCCATTGGTAAAAAAAAACATAATAAATATAAATACACTAAGAAGAAATTAACCTTATAAATAACCATTTTACTTTCATTACATCACCAACGTAATAAAGTTGAATCCATTTTAGAGTGTCGTTCTCTGATTTATTACCGTAGACGCGAGGAATTATTCAAATGACAGTAAATTTTCGGATAAGCGTTGTTTCTCTATCGTTTCACACTGAGATAAATTACTATTTACATAGTATAAATAGAAAAAAAATGTATATAGCATAAAACGATACATAGAATATTAAATTGTATATATCTTGGGGCGTTGAGTTCCGCCATTTAATACTTAATACCTCCAGAATTCGGCGGAAAGTGGTGAGCAGAATGTCTTAATATTAGGGTGCCTATGCTTACTTCGATACATTCGAGATACAGCGTGACACTAAAAAAATACCTTGATGTCGTCACGTCATGGCTCAACGTCACGTTGTCTGACTGACTTAACACGATCTCATTCTCATAATTCTGCCAATAAACTCTCATTCTCTAAATAAACTATAAATGTGCCAAAACTAATTCTCCTGTACAATTATCGTAAAAATACATGCAAAATATTTCCTTCAAGTATTAATATACTCGTATAGACATGGACTGGGTACCGAACCCACATCCATCGCTGACAGTCCTAACTGACCACCAACAGCTTCCATCATCAGACCACAGACACTCACAGCACTCTCTATGTAAACACCATTAAATCGACCGTAAAATTTTTGATTAAAAAAAACACGGTCACAAACAATCTAGTAAATCTATAATGCTGTGACCAAAATAATTGGATCGTAACGTGGGACTAGACCGCAGGAGAGACGTGTCAAATGTAAATTATGGAACTAATGCCCATAATTCTGTTTTTACTATTGTTTTTGGGTTAACTTTGTTTAGGAATGCTCTCGATGTTTTTATTTCGAGGTCGTTGTGGCTGAGTGGATTAGAGTCGGCATATAGACGCGATGGGTTTGATTTCCTGTATTTATTTAATCGTGTTTTTGTTTACTCTGAAATATATAAAAAAATCAAAATATATAATAGGCAAAGGGAACCTTTACAGAGGTTTACAGACACACTTGTGCCCCTGGGTCACGACTGACCACAAATATATTCAATTAATATGATAATTTCTTCAATTTCAGGTCGTGGAAAAAAGAAGAAGCTGGCTATAATGATACCACTCCTAAACCTCTTAGCTACGATGAAGACCAAGATGCTCCTCATTCCAATTCTATTAGCAGTAATGTTGATCAAAAAACTTCTTTTGATTGCCGCTTTGCTTGTACCAAGTTTACTTAGCACTTTGAAGGCTTGTAAGGTAAAAAATAATTTTAAATGTTTTATAATATAAAGGTTCAATTAAAGTTATTGCTTGCGATGATTGTAGATTCGATTAATACTTGGGGATAAAACACAACCGAAATCACGACAATCATCAATGCATCACGACTTGAACCCACAACTATTGTTTTGTTTGCTTTTTGATAGGCTCACGCCTTGATGAAGTATAAAAATTTTGTAATGAAAAAGTTTCCATAATTTCTATAAGTAAGTTAAAATTGAAAATTAATAACTTTTCAAAATTCATATTGCACGTGAAAGATAAACAAAATTGTATTCATTTATTTATATTTAAATAAATAAATGAATACATTTTTGTAATTATATTTTAATTAATCATATTTTTAAAAAAATCATACTTTTCAAAATATCTTTATAAAATGTAGACAAAAACTATAATTTTCCAAGAGATAAGAATGTTGTAATGCACGAAAGAACAACTTGATTGCAACTACAAGGAATTTAATTAAAGTAAATATTCTGAGATGGTGGATAGCGAACAACGGTCAAGCGTTAATCGTTTAATTTTCTTGCTAA
>JAEBDU010004035.1:0-21720 GCA_016802625.1 Heliconius numata | reverse complement strand
TAGCTTTCTACTACTGAAATTCCATTAAGGTGGATAGGCTGTCCTGGCGCAGTGGAACGGCATCTGACTGTAAAAATGATAATTGTGGGTTCGATCACCATTTAGGAAGAATGATTATATTTAAAATATTTTTATTTCTTCTCTCTGACAAAACACGACGTTAAGTTCCACAACTCAACCCGAACCCAAACGGTGTGACTAAACAAGAGAGTTTCTTCTGCTTAGCCTGTATGCAAGAAAATGGTAGGTATATTAGTCTGCAACGCGAATAAAAGTAGTGATATTGTACCCTAATTGGAAAAATGTATATTTATGTTTAAAATATATATATGCTGATTAGACGAGGCACAGCGCGGCGTTGAGTTCCACTTCTCAATACCTCCAGAATTCGGCGATAAGTGAAAAGTTCTTGAGATTAGGGTCTTGTCAGACGGACGGTTAACAAAGTGATCCTGTAAGGTTTCCATTTTTTCCTTTTGAGATACAAAATCCCAAAAATATTAACATAGCCTGTAAAAAGTCTTTAATATATATAGATAAAAAATAAATTACACATTATATCACGGTATACTATGATAGCGGTCGTTAGAACATACTCGTACTATATTATATTAAACACATACTAAGTTTAACCGAAATTCTCGTATCAAAATTATGAACAGCAGGTTACAGTATGCAATTACGTAGTAGCCGCCGCTATGCGGATATCGTGACCTGGGGATCCTGAAATGTTATACTGCTAAAATATGCTAATTATAAATGTAATATAATAAAATAACACATAATTTAAATGTTTTTATCATGTTTGAGGGTATGTGAGTTCTATTCCCACTTCGTGAAAAAAAACTACTACATAACAATAACAAGACACGCTCGGCGTTGAGTTTCAGCACTCAACACGCAATGTCTTGAATTGAGCAGTTTAGGTGGAACAGAGTGTCTTAACACTAGGTTTTCCCTATTGCACCGACGTGCAACACCGTGCTAAGCGTGATAGAGCGTGACGCTAAAAAATGAATCATTAGTGAAAACTGCGTTAAAATTCATTGCCTAACTGAAATAACTTCTCTTTACATACAACGTATCAATGCTTAAAGCAATTTCCCTTAAGTTTCCCGAGATACGCTGTAATAGAAAAGCAATAAACCGTATAAAACAAGCTGTTAAACTATTCCGTAAATTTTAATGTTCATCCATTCTAAGCTTTTGTTGATGAGTTTGTTAACCGCTTCCAACGTGAACTTACCTCGTGGAATGTTTAATGTTTTAAATTTCACTCTAAACCAAAAATATTTTTCTCTATATCTAAGTCATTAAAATAACATTTTTAATTTTGTATTTTAATATGAATTTACATTAAAATACATATACTTAGCCTTATTTTAATTTTTTTGTCAGTACAGGCCAAATCCGGATAGGCCAGAGCTTAGTGTCTCTACATTCCATTCTACGCTTTCCACAAGAATTAAAGACATTGAGTTGCTATATTAAGTGGTGAAACTCTAAATCATCTTACCAAAGAGGAGAAATCGAAATAATTCATTTCACCGACTAGGAATCGAACACGTAACTACCGAGTCGCGGTAACAGACTGCGCCACAAGAGCCTACATAGTAGAATTCAGGTTAATCTACGCCGACTAGCGTTTTCTTTATGCTTACAATTTAGGTTACATTTGGGTGGGTTTCGACATGTTCGAGACGTAAAATTAACGTTATTTACTAATTTGTAGAATATATTCCCTTATTTAGTCTTTATTTCGCTTCACATTGTATCCCGCAAATAGCAAGGTAGAGAAGAGGGAACCTGGCAAAATAGTATGTCTCTTAACACTATATTGCCAGGTTATTGCCCTATTCCCATTAGAAAATTTATAATGTTTCTAAAATTGGACGGCGCATGGGAAATGAAGTGTTTAACATTATGTTCCCTCTACCTTCCCTGCTATATGCGTGATAAAGCGTGAAGGTAAAAAGAAATATAAATAAAATGAATTGTTTACATCATCCATACCTATATCAAAAGTTCAACTTTTAGTGTTATTCAGAAGGTAACAATGGAAACAAACTAAAAAGCCCCCAGTGGACACTCGTTCATTTTTCATCGCATTGTATCTGTTGAGATATATCCACACTTTTTTTACAAAAGGTATAATCTATTATAACTTCTCTTATAATAAATCATATAGAACTACTACTAGATATTTATTTTAGTAGAATTGTTTAGAATTTAATGTTTTTATAAGAAAACTTAGAGTTAAGACACTCTTGTCTCCACTTGTCACTCGAATTTAAGACATTTCGTTGAATGATAAAACTCTAACACAAGCCTTTTTTTTATTTTACAAAAATCTAAAACTGAATGCAATAATATCCATGGCGATCGAACCCACATCCACCGCGTTAACAGTTACAAATGTCGATATTCTAGTGCGCCGCAGTCTCAATTATATGTTTCGTAATTTCAACGCGGCGTTCAGTTACGCCACATAACAAACAATATCTGAAAACACGGACGATGTAGTGGGAACGGAATGTTTTACCATTAGGTTTTTACTTATTTCTTTGCTATTCCGGAAAAAACGTGAAGCTGCCATAAATTTTATTTCATAGCACAAAAAGAGACATTTGATAAACAATCCCTATGTAACTGAGATGTGGAGGATATAAGGGTAGAGCCTTATAATTTATTACTCCTTGAAAAAAGACATATGCTTACTGAAAGTAACGTAGACATGAAACTGTCAGAGCTGACGTTTTCCCAAATTATATATTTGTTTTACGTGTGTTTTAGTATTGGATTTATTATTTTTTTTAAGTATTTTTATATAGTAAGTAGATAGAACAAAAAATGTATTGAAATTCTTGAATATTTCTTTAATTTAATTTGGTTAAAATTTAAAATGTAACCTATATGTTACTCTGATATATAAGCTATATTACTACAGAGTTTAATCCAAATCTGTCCAGTAGTTTTTACATGAAAGTGACACAAACATCCATTCATCTTCACAAATTATCAAATTTATAACATTAATAATAGGCTACGTATTTTTAAAGCTAAACAAATTTAAAATATCAATAGACTCAGTGACCCATATATAAACCATATATAAATCCATATAAATATTTGTGAATTGAATTTAATTTCAATCCCGTGTAAGCTGTGAGAGGAAGTGTCATAAATTTTTAACGTTAAAACCGCGGCCGGGACAGTTTTGTGACGAAAATAATGATTTTTTTCGACATGTACATTTATTTTAGAAGGTATACTCGTATACTGTTGAAATTTAATAACGAGACCAGTAGCGCAGGGGTTCAAAGTGTAACGTAAATGGGACAGATTGTGGGTTCTATTCCTACTGGAGTCCGCCATTCAACGCAATGGCTCCAGTATTCGGCGGAAGATGGGGAACGGAGTGTCTTTACACTAGGTTCCCTCTACCTACCGTGCTGTGTGTTGTATACACGTTAACAAAAATTATAACATTCTTTAGTCTCATAAGAAAATATAATGGTTATTTACTAAATTCCTCCACTCAAAACGTAATGTCTGAAAGCAGAAACTCTACTCTCTTTCTCCTCCTCTCTGCTAAATACGGGAGAAAGGATTTTTTTTATTAAATATGTAAACAAATAAGTTCTACAAAAACCTTAAAATAAAATGGATTTCAGTAATGTGAAACTTTTATTTCAATATAGGAAAGGGGATCACAATACGAGTCAAAGGAATATAAAATAGAATCAACGTGATTTCGTCGGATTTCGAAGGTTCTATGTGGATTTTGTTCAATTACATGGGGTTGACAGAAATAAAAGTGTTTTTGTCAGTATTTTTTTTTTATTTTACTACACTGATAAACATATTACCCTACTTTACGTCGCGTAGTCGGTTAAAAAGGTCAAATTGCAACAAAATTATTTTTTGTTTTATTGAAACTTAATTCAAAAGATATAAAATATTTAATAATTTTAATATTTTTATAATTTTTAAATTAAAAAATCACTAAAATATTATAGCATACTTAAGCTATTATGGACGACACATACACACATACATACATCATATTTGAAGTTATCATAATTAATGTTCATAGGCGCCGTAATGCCTGTTCATCCTTCACATCTGTCATCCGTACAACATTGGAATTAAGAATAATGTATGACGTAGACAATATAGGCGTAAGCCTGCTATTGTATTACGCCTCATTATTAAATAGGTTTTAAGTTGTTTTAGTTTCATGCATATAGCAGTGTAGGCAGAGGGAATAGAGATAAACACTCTGTTCTTTGATTTTCATCCGAATTGGAGACTCTCCGTGTAGAGTGACAGAATTTATAGCCGCTCATTAAAACGCTATGGTTGTGGATTCGATTCCTTCTCGGAGAAAAAAGAAAAAAACATTGTCTACCAGAACGAAGAAATTAAAATAAATCATTTCTCGAGTGGGGATAGATCCCACAACCAAGGCATTTACAATCTGTCGCTATCTCACTACGAAACGATGGCTTTAAGTAATGACGGCACCTACGGTCTCAAGATATAAGTATCATCAATAATAGATATTTATTATTAGATAAACATACGAAATCGAACGTATTACTATTTCTATTTATAGAAAAAATAGAGTGGTTCTAATAAAATGTCAAGGCTGTACCGTCCAATGCTTTTGCCTTTTCCGTGAAGGAAAAAACTGATAAGAAAAACTATAATATGTCACACACACTTTAGCGGGAAATTGATTGTGACGGATAGTTTATTTTCTACTAACTGTAATAAAGATCTGTTTTTCTTTCATTACAAAACTAAATTAAATAAGTTACTTATATATAAAGATATTTAAAAAGAATATAAGAGGCCGTTCATCGATGCTTAGAAAATTAGCATGGAAGAATATTTTAGAAAATAATTTCAAAAACAATACAAATATAAATATAAACATTATCTAATATAAAATATTGACATAAAATTATTTTGTTGCCTGTATTCTTTAAGAATTTTATATTAAAATCGTTTGAAATGTAAAAGTCCAGGTATCTTTGTGAGTAATCCTTTGTCTCAAAGCTACAGTTCTCTTCCATTTCAAGAGCAAGGTTATCTTATTGTAAAATTTTAAGACCCAATTGTTTTAATTAGTTCTAGACTTCTAGATAAAACCCAATTAGTAAAGAAAGTATAAAAGATTCAATTCTTAATTGATAAGATTTTATTTATTTCTTGAAAAAAATTCTATTTATTATAAATATATTAAGTGGTTTTTTTCAAAATAGGAGAGAATCCTATCAACCACAAGCCTCTTAAATTCCATGGAAAATGGGGAACGGAAGTATCTTAAAGGTGACGGAGTAGTCTTAAGGACTAGTAAAGGTGCAAAAAATTAAAATAATACAGTTTTCCAGCTTTACGCTGTATCCCGGTTATAGCGGAGTCGCCAGAAAGATACTAGTGTCAAGACTCTCCGTTCCCCTTTCCGCTCGAATTTGAGATTTATTGCGTGTCGAATAGATGTGGTCTAGTACTCATCAAGCAATATACCACAGCAGGATAATAAAAATTATTTGTTCCCCCAAGTGGGAATCGAAACCACAACCGTCACATTTTTAGTTCGAGACTGCCCCTAGTCAATTGTGGAAAAAAATTACTAATCAATTATGAAATTTGGTTTTATTAACTTTTATACAGAAAAGTAATACATAAGTAATGAATTAGAAATAATATAAATTAATAAAATGAATATTCTACACAAACATAATTATATTTGGCAAGAGAGATCTACGAGTATAATATAAAAATAACACGTATTTTACGCTACAAAAGGTCCTTTAAAACATAATAATGAGATAAGGATTGCAGAATTGTATGAAACTAAGTTTTATCGAGTCTACAAACTAGTGAATGCTGGTACCACATACACATATATATATGTACAAGTATTTAATATTCTAATATAATAGAACAACTAAGGTAGCTTGGGGCTTAAATTTGTGTAGTAATGCAGTTTAGTTACGAAAGTTTTAAGATATGCGTTTTATTTTAACATGTTTTGTTTTTACTTGCTTAATTTAAACAAAAATATACACTTGTTTATATTTTTTTATGCATGGAAGACAAAGCAGGCTTCCTATTTTCCAGACATTGCATATTGAGGGGTGTAACTCAACGCCACACTCTGTCTTGTTACCAGGTTTAGGAACTAAAATCATTCATTCTCTAGAGTGGGAATCGAATCCAGATGCTGTGCTGCTGACGCTGTCTGATTTTCTTCCTATATCCGGGACTTGGATGGTTGGATGGATGCGTACAAAAAAACCGAGAAGACAAAAGTGTTGTATAGTGTATAAAACATAATTAAATCATATGAGTTTAATATATATATATATATTTTATTATTATTAGCTTCACGTTGTATCCCGCACACAACAGGGTGCAGAAAGAACCTAGAGTTAAGACACTCCGTTCCCCACTTTCTGGCCTCAATAATATTATATGCGTGCCACATTCTAATCACATAATCAAACATGTTAATTCATTCGTACTCTTTCACTCAGTTTCATTCCGCTCCTTTCCAGTTCGTTGAAGTGTATATTTAATGGCATTTTCCATAGCAATATTTCTATCTAGTAAATTAATAAATCATGTTATGGTAGATATGTGGACTATTGTGGGACTGGCGCAGTCTTATTATAAACGTAGATGTCGATGGTTGCAGGTTCGAGCGAGACTCGCAGGGATGAAGAATTTAAATTTCCTCGCATTGGTAACTAATCAAAGCATGGTGATTTTCGCAACTTTAACACAATGCCTCGAAAATTGGCCGAAATGTAGGAAACGGAGTGTCTTAACACTGAATTCCCTCAGTCTACCCTGCTATATTCCCAATACAGCGTGAAGCTAAAAAATATAGTTATGACTTTAATTTGTATGCAGGGAAGCGTTTATATTATTTAAAATTAATTCATTTTCAACTACTTTCTATTTTATAAAAAAAATCTCGGGAGACTTCTTCTTCTTCTTCTCTACATAAGGTATCGAACCCACAACCCTCGCATATATACACTGTGCTACAATACCATATATTCTAATATATAATTTTTCTTTATATATACCGAACTCGAATATTTCATGAGAGCTGCGGTGTTTTTTCTGCAATCCTATCCCCAGGACAGTACTCGGCAACGTGGATTTATTATTTACAAGGACTCTTTTAAATAAGAAAATAAGCCAACGTTTCAGCGAGGCTCACAGACGTCTTAAATATAAATGTATTAACTTACTTCAGCCATATTATCATGTTATTTATTTTACTTGTTTTACCGGTGAACATATTTCTTTAATATGAGAGCACAAGAGTGTGACTGCAACGCGACGGTTGTGGGTTCGATCCCCATTCGAGGAAGTGAAATATTTATTTACGTTTATATTTCCATTTCTTCCATTCTTAAGTTCTGACACTTAAAACGTAATGCCTCCAGAATTCGTCAGAAAGTGGACGGAGTGTCTTAACACCAGGTTCCCTCTGCCTACCCTGCTGTATTTCATAATATGTACATCACAACTATTGTAGTAAGGATTCTATAGCGACAGTGATTAACGTTTCGTTAGAAGTTCCGCCTTTGAATCCCTAATTACCATGTCACACATGTCTAACTAAAACGCATTTACATATTTAGTTGAAATCAAGTTACATTCTAATTACAATATCTGCTTGGGGTTGAGATTAATATCGGAAATTATTATTCATTTCGTATTGTTTGTAAAGAAATTTGCTTTAACTATTTACAAAATATTGTGGTTTTTTTTCAGTTTCCCACAGTATCCGCTTAGAGGGTAGAAAAACATAACCTACTGTTAAGTCACTCTGTCTCCCATTTTCTGTCCGGAATTCATTGCCTTTTGGCTGGCGGAACCCAACGCTATATTTTGATTTAAACATCCAAGCAAGGGGATCGAACTCACAACCATCACGTTTACAGTCATACCCGGTCCCAATGCGTCACAGGCGATATACAAATAATATAAAATGAGTATCATGTTGAATTTGTACAAAATCCAAAGGCATAGCAACTTAAAAATAAAAAAATAACATTACATTGAAATCATGCCTTCAATCCCTTTTTTTCATCTTTACCAATTTCTTTCCCAATTCAGCAATTCCTCGTATGAGCAAACTTCTAAACGACTATAGTATGGTTACGGATGTATTTTATGATTCGATAAGTAAATTTCACAATAATATCTTGAAAAATATCAAATAAGTTTCATCAACTAGTAGCTAGCACTTAAACTGCATACAAGTTGATTATCATTTAATTTAATAAACATTAGATTTAAGTAAAACAATTATGTAATTGCATGCTGTGTTTACCTTTGTATAGTTGTACAATTAAGTTCTTTTTTTTTTGTGAAAGTGAATGTGTTAGATTATAAGTATTATTGTAACAACTGCTGGTGAACCTTTTACAAATAAAAAAAAATAAAAATAAAAAATACCATGTATCCCGTATATAGCAAAGGCAGTAGGAACCTTCATTAAGACTAAGACGAAATTTTTAAGACAATGCTAGCGATTTTGAGTGGCGGAAGTCAACGCTTATCCCTCCATAGACATCGAACTCAGAGCCGTCGCGTTTATAATTCCAAACGATGTACCACGACGGTTAATTATAATTAAATTCTTAAATTCCTTTCATCTTTCCAAATAACTAATACATAAATAAACTTTCCATTTCCACCATGTCACTAAAATAACAAGCCTCCATTCCAAACCGAAACGTTTTCCTCCTAATGACTGTCCCACATACAAACTGTATAAAGCGGGTAGCAGAGTAAACTTTACTGATTCAACATATGCAAGTAACGATGTAGAACCGAATTCTAAACGTAGCGTGTACTGAAACTTGGGGAACAGCTACCTGGAAGTATGGGCAGTAGGCCAAATTAGCTGGGGTTAGATGAATGTATGCTTAAACTTTGTGTATGTGATACAAATTATTATTATTATTTTATATATCAGTTTCAAGCTTTTTCCAGAATAACAGAGGAGACGGTAGGAACCTATTTTTAAGACACTCCGTTGTCCTCTTTTACGTATGGTTAAGACATTGTGCGTTGAATGATAGAACTCAACTGTTTCCGCACTCTATTAAAATGGAAATGTCTATTAGAATGGAAAAATAAAAATAATTAAACTTCTTTCGGATGTAAATCGAACCCACAACCATCGCGTATACAGTCAGAGGCTGCCACACTGCGCCTCGACGACATCATTTAATTATGTATAGTATGCATGTATTCGTATTTCTGCATAGAAAATCCAATTTTACAATTCCCTCTGTACTTCCCAAACCAAACTAGTCGTCTGTTGTTCTAGATACAGTACGTTCGAGCTAATTTCGTAGTAGTATCGTATATAGAAACTTGGTAACAATTGTGGATGTAAAGGCTCATAGGGGATAGAGATAGTTCAAATTTGGAGTTAACGGAGTCCCTCTGCCTACCCTGCTATGTGCGGGATAGAGCGTGAAGCTTAACAAATAATCTAATGTCAATTTCAATAGAAAAACGAGTAATAAAACCTCCTTCCACTCGTCGTTATCCTCGCGGGACCACATTTTGATATTTTGCCAAGAGCCAGCCCATAATTCTTTCTGGCGACGAGGGGACGTGTCCTGTGTGCACAAGACTTTTATTTCCTTATCCGGATATTGCGATATTTCACTTTTAAGGAAATATTTTTATTATAGGTTTAAAATTATTTGTAAATCGATTAAAAAAACAAAACACAATAATTGTGGGTATATTTTATCAAAGAAATATTCAAAAGTTTTTTTTTACATTTTTTAGAGTGTTATTTCACATTTATGAAAAAACAAATACTTTTTAGAAAACATATAAAAATTTGAACGGAAGCGCGGTTACGCTTAAATTTTTATTTATTTTCTAAAAAATATTATTCAAATGTAATTGTAGCTTTATAGTCCACGTAAGCAACTGTAATGATTACGTGGACTATAAGTCTTAAAGTACCTCCTGTTCCCATACACGATACAGAAACTAAAAATAAAATGAAAAAACGAAAATGAAAATACAAACATTTTATAAAAACTATTATGCAAAATTTTACTTCACTAATTTAATTCCTAGAGAAACTTCATTCCAACTAAAATTATATCAAAGCAAATATTAATATTTCAAAGTAAATATGAGGATAAGTGTAACCAAACTCGGCAACTTCGGTGGGAACTAACTAAAACTAACTCTCGGCTTGTATTGGTAGCATCTGTTTATCGCGGTTTTTCATTTCAGTAAATGTGCTATTATTTCAAGTATTTTAAAGTATTAAGCTAATAAAAAATAAATCAGCTTCACGCTGTATCCCGCAGACAACAAAGTAGGCAGAGGGAACCTAGTGTTAAGACACTCTGTTCCCCACTTGTTGCCACGGAAAATAAAACACAAATATATCAATATTTGAGGATATAGAATTTTCATCAAAGAAGAAGTGAAAATGGCAGGTCATTTTAATCGAAATCCCAAGTTTAAGTAGGTTACAGACAAGGGCTCTCCCAACAAAAGATGTCCAAGGATGCGATAGCTTGACACCTCAATAGGTAGACCACTTAGTAAAAAGTCCTTTTTTTAATTCGACGAAAAAAATTGACGTTTTCTAGTAAGTATAGGTAAAAATAGGTTAAATGCAAATCGGACTAGCATTCTGATGGTTCTGTAGCAATTTCTGGATTATTTGGCAACAGGAAGTACAATTTATAAAAGATGACAAATTTAGCTTTGCTGTGTTTTTTTTAGAATTCATTCCCATTCAAGGAATTCATTTTATATATCCGGAACAAAGCGTGGCACTAAAAAAACACCCTCTTGATATCCCCTTGTTAGATAAATAAATTGAAAATTTACAAAAAAATAAATTCAAATTAAAATATCGCTGACAATAGCTATCACATTATATAAATACATAGATATTAAAGTAAATAATAATCGTCAAAGTCCTTTGTGAGGGCTTTAAAGGGCCTGGTCAATACTTCTTGTTTCCAAGGACACTTCAGCCAGCGATACTCAAACTTCACGGAACCGCCATTGAGTGTTTGAATGAAAGGGAATATTAAAATTTAATGATCTATTCATTCTATTTTTAATTATAGGGTTTTATTATACGCATTTTATATGATAATAAATTAATATTTTTTTACAATGATAAATATATCATTAATTTACTTTTTACTTGGCTCTACAGTTGGGATATTAATCCATAGTGATTATTTTACGCCATAGAAGCCGCATCAGATATTTGGAAGCTATGAGATATTTAAAATTTATCAAATTGAATATCCATTTGTCAACGTTCTATTTGTATACCAAAAATTTATATACAGTAAAAAAATTACTGCCACCAAAATTTAAAGAGTGTACTTGTAACAAAATTAAAGAAATTCTTGTATTATAATAATTATTTGTAATATAAGAAAAATGGCTTTCCTCATTAAAAAATATCAGCATGAAATCATTCTTGGCACCATATTTAATTTTTAACGAACTTTTGATAAGAAATTTTGCGTCATTATTAGCAACAAGTTACATAATTATCTACTAAGCTAAAGCTATACTCAATCTCAATATTTATTTCTCCATTAAAACTGTTACAAGATAAACCAAAAGTTTGATTAAAAACAAATCCCCTTGGACGTATCGCAGTTATTTTTTTCTCAAGTCTCCTCTTAAACTTTCAAACAATTTTGGGATATTGCGATCCCATCTGGATTACATATTATGAAGAAGTTAAAATAATTATTGTATTATTCGTATTTTTTTAACTGTTAGGTAGTTTAAATAAGCGTAAGTATGAATTTGTAGGCTATCTCAAGAACGCTTAGAGATAGCGAGTTAAAATTCAAACCAAAATTAATAGATAGCAGATAGCAAGCTAGCACCTACTGGTAGTATACTACTTCAGAAAAAAATCAGAAAACTATACATTTGCAATTAAATTCTAAAAAATAATATTCTTAAAAAGTGGGCACAATTTGGTATTAAAGCCGGTAGTTCTAGTAAGGTATCAGATGAAAGGGCTGAGCTAAGCTTCAATTTCAGAAAGAGCTTGAGACCTCCAACCTCCATTGTGAATACGATTACCATCGATGGAAATGGATTATTTTTGAATTTTCTAGCTCTGGTAACATGAAAAAGCACGGTGTTAAGTTCCACTATGAATAGCAGACAATGTTTTCTACTCATAGTGTCTTTAAAGTAGGCTCACACTGTTTTCCATGCTATAATGTTATTGGACGTAAAGATAAAATAAACAAAGGAAATTGTCATACAATTAGAAACTCTAAAAATAATACAAATTAATTCCACCAGACACAGTCTAGTGAGCTCAACTGACAAGCAACTGCAATTCCATATTTAGGCGTCCCACTTCCGTTTTATTTTTAAACTAAATAATTCTTTGTCCTCCCAGGTGTAAACTTCCTGCTGTAAATATTTAGAGCGCTCGGTCGCTGAAACATTGTTAATAAATAAATAAGCCCTGCAGCATTTACTTTAGAGAAAATGTTTAAAGATAATTTTCCATTTTTTTTTTTTTGAGATTCACTTTGTATCACGGACATGGCAGAGGGAACCTAATGTTAAAAGTGTTTCCCATTAAGACACTACCCTGCTGTGTACTTTTACCTGTTTTCAACAATACCCCCCGTATTATCTAACCAAACCTAAAAACCAAATTTCCTAACCAAAAGTTAGAAGTCTCGTAAAAATATCTAAATAATTCAACACAAAAAACATTCTCATCGTCGTGGGTATAAAAATACGCAAATACCGACAAAATAATTTATGACGATCCTTGCTGTATGAATATTGAAATGAATTCACAATTTGGTGGGTCGATTTGGTAACCATAATTTGGTATCCACTTTCATATTCATTGATAGTAAACCGGATGTTTGTGAAAATATTGATATCTTGGAAAAGCGTGAAAATTTTCAACATTAAATTTTATATTGAATTTGCGATTTTATATATTACAAGCAGGTCTCGCGACTTTATCTGTGTGGGATAGTACATTTGACGGAATTTCAGTTTCATTTCTGTCAGTATTCCGTCGAATATAAATAAACATAAATACAACAACGCCTTCCTTGCCTTGAAATAACTTCGAAAGGTTTACGAAGCAAAATGCCTAGTCGATACTGTAATCCAATCGTGTTGAAATTACTTCCCCTCCCTCTGTTTCCTTTATTTTGTAAGTATAACCTCCCTTAAGGAAGTAAGTTGTAACGTTTTTGTATACCTAATAGAATTATACTATAAGCTTGTCAGCGTAGTGGTTAGCAAATCTGACAGCTAAGGCAGAGATCGTATATTCGATCTTCTAGGGGAAATACTAACATCTAATGTGTTAAAAGTTTTTAAACGGTTTTATTTAGCTCACCCCGTTTGTTTGGATATTTGTTTGGGTCAAATTTAGTAATTGAAATTTAACCCTCTTCCCGTTAACCGATTGATCTGAAATTTGGTATACGCTTTTGATTCTGGCGACAATACAATTATCCATATTCAATATTATTGTGAATCCAAGATGGCCGCCGCTACAAGATGGCGGACAACTTAGTTTTTTTCAATCCCACCAATATGGGTATCAAATGAAAGAACTTATCAAGTAGAATTCAGTGCACTAACTGAAAAACTTAAAAATATAAAAGTAAAAAAAAAAATTAAGTTAAATGGTTTTATCTTGTATACTAAAATAAAATCGTGGGGCACGTCCAATATCTACAATCGAAAGACATGGCATGAGACTTCACCCACCTAGTGGTAAGTAGCAAGTGTCGTGCCCCACGATTTAATTTTAGTTGACTGTATCCATGAAATTATTTTTTAGCTTTTAGTACATTTATCTACAATATAAAACCGTTTAACTTGAAATGTTTTTTTACTTTTTTATTTTAAACTGATAATAAGATCTATTTCTGTTAATGTCAAAATATGGACTTAGGGCTACAAATACGTTGTCTAAAAATATGTATTACTTAAAGATTTATTCTTCTTTATAAATAACACATTGTGGAAAAAAAATGAATTTACGTACCAATGATATCGTCAAAAATATAAATCGAAAACATAATCACAGTACCGAAATACAAAGCTTGAATTTTCAAATTTTCCAGTAGTCCACAAAACCATTCCACCATGACAACAAAAACAAATTATCTTAACTTAATCCTACCTTTATCATCAGCTCGGAACTCAGCCTCCAATTCGGCCCTTGTTGGCTCCGGCTCCTGGTTCGGCTTGCTCGTCTTCATGCTTATGGACTTCCTTGTTTTGTGACCCCGGAACGCCGCCTGGATCTTCGTCGCAGCCTCTACCTCTGATGTCTGGCACTCCTCTGTAGGTTGTTTTTGTTTCTCCTCTGTAACAATAAAAAAGCTTTGAACTTATATGGATTTTCATCAAAACTGACTGGCACTTTGGAAAATCGATAACTAGATAAGGAGTATAATAAAAAAAATTAAAACTGATCTTCATCTTATTAGATCAAAGTTAGTCCGTACTATGAAGACTACAAGTCCTGGATATGAACCCACAGCCATTACGTTACAATCATTTACATACGAACCTGAACGCTATGTATTTTAATATTAAGAGTATCTTTGTTTTGTTTCTTTCATTTAATAAAAGCTTTTACATACATACATATGTATATATCTCAATTGGAATCACACCAAAAGAAAAAAGGTAACCTACTTTTGTTTTTAGCTGTAAAAGGCCTATTCTCGTAAATGAAATGCATGCTGTACTAAGAGCGTTGTCACGGAGTTTCAAAAGAAAAATGGATTGTAAAGCTTTTCGGCGCTACATTACTATTTTCAACGCTAATTAGGCCAAGCAGATAGCCCGGTGGTTTGGCTGATTCTAAAGTATGAATAGTTGAGGCCGTTATGGCACAGTGCGGGTTTTGTGGGACAAAACGCGGCGTTGAGTTTCGCCAATTAAGATGTGTATTTGGTTGTCTCAAAAATTAAAGGGAAAATGGGGAACTGAGAGTCTTAACTCTAGGTTCCCTCCGACTACCTATATATACCTATTTTTTGACTTCATTAACTTTTGAGATTATGAGATTTGAATCTACTTCCTCGTGTATTTTCAACACATAAATGGAACCCAACGAGGCTCTTCGTCCAGTAGTAGTTACAGTTTCGAATTATATATTTTTTAAAAACAATAATGATTTTATAAGAAAATCTAAATGTTTTTTACTTAACTAAAATACATTTTAGCACGATAGTTTGAGTAAGGAAGCACCGTAATAAAAAGCAAGACAAATTGCTTCAACCTTAATTACGTCTTTAAAATAAAATAATTTTCTTTTCCCTTCATTGTAAATAATAATAACATTTTCTTGATAACCTATCTAGCTTCGCACTGTATGTCGTATATAGTAGGATTCGCAAAAGGGATAATAGTGTTAAGACACTGTTTTCTACTCACCGCCTATTTTCAAGACATTGGGTGTGGAGTGGCAGAACTCAACGCCGTGCTTTATCTTGTTACCAGAGCGGGAAAAAGAAAAACAATATTTTCCAGAATGGAAATTGATCCCACATACGTCGGTTTTGCAACCCGAATCCATTACAGATTTAACTTCAAATATATCTAGAAATATAAAATTTTATTTTCACATATCCCTCGCACTTTGAGGAGTTGTTAAGAAACCATGTCTAACGACATACTCCACTTTCTAGCCAATTTAAAGGTACTTCTTATTTAGATTTTTTTACCTTACACTTTCTCTCGCTTATAGGAGGGTAGACAGAGAGAAACACTTGTCAAGATTCACCCTTTTTGATACTTCGCTTCTCACTGTAAACGTAGTGTAAGTGTAGTGCCAAAACATTCCGTGTCCCATTTTCCGCCTAATTTGAGTGAATTACCACGCAGTTTAAAGCGTGTTGAGTGACGAAACTCAACGCCGCGCCGTGTGTACATAATATATGTATATTGTAAACCTAATATATTTTAATGGTTCCCACAGTCACAGAAGAATAGGATACATCGTTATTTATAAAACAACTCAAGTTTACTTTTACTGTTATTGCTTACAGACATTATTATGTTCAGGTTACAGCTTTTTGTTAGTACAAATGGATAGTTACTTAGTATTTACTTAGACTTTTGCAGTTTTCTTATGTAATTGTAAAAGCATATAAAAACGCTTATTTTATTTTCCTATGTAAGTATGCCTACAATTTTGATATGAAGTAAAAATATGTGTCTATTTTATATTAGACAAATATTCATTTTATGTTTCTTTCCATTTTCCATTTTATCGCATCAGTTTCGCCATTCAAATGTTTCGAAACTTAGGCGGTAAATAAGAAACATAGTGTCGTAACACTCGGTTCCCTCTAGCGTCGTTGCTATATACAGTATACAGAAGAAAACTCAAAAAGAAAATTCAGGTAAACGAGTATATATTTATATATTCTACTTCATATACATCGAACGTCGTGACATCTCTCATTCGAGTGCAATCTACGAAATGGTCGTTGAAAACTTGCCAAATGTGTAAGAGCTAGAGGAGCTTCAATTTTGTAAGTATTTTTTTATATACACTTCGAAGCTTAATATTACTTATAATAAATTTTAAATAAGATTTACTGTCCAAAGGTACCCAGAAAAAATCTTTTTTTAAAATAGAGATATTTTTACAATAAGCTTAACATAAAAAAATATTTACTTTATTTTTATTAAAAAAAAATTTACGCTTTTTCCGCATAACAGAGCAGAAATCAGGAACATAAAGTTAAATATTAAGACAATCTATTTCATACTTTCTACTTAATTTTCAATATATTATGTGCCTAGTGGCGGAAGTCATTACCGCAATTTGTCCTTTTAGCAGAGCGAGGAAATTGAAATAATATTTTTCTCCGAGTAGAAATCAATTTTATCCCGCATATAATAGAGTAGGTACTATCATCTAGTCTACTACATGCACCTATATGATTCTTATGAACCTGGGAACCTAGTGATAAGACACTCCATTCACCACTAAGAGACTTCCGTCTCCCCACGTTCCTTAGAATTCATAATACCTTGCATGTTGATGAACGGTACTCAACAACACACTTTGCCTTGTTACCAAGAAGAGAAAATGGAGTGGTAACCGAAACCACAACCTTCCCCATTACAGTCAGGTAATGCCACTATGCCACAACGATAAGTAAAGTAATATCTGTATTAAACTGTATTTTCACAGAAGTTTTCTTACTTTTAAAGAGTAATTCACTTTACTGAAGTGAGAGGTTAAGCAAACTTTGAAACAAAACGAGGCGACACGTCGAGAGCCAAGGTGTTATTAAAAATGCAGCCTGCACTCGGTCAGTACTGCGTTTTTAAAAGTGTAAGTCCTCTTTTGTTGTTAGCTTTTCAATTTTAAAAACTTCTATATGTTTTTTTGGGTGTTTTTTAATATGTTTTTTAGGACAGAGGTATTAAGTATTAAGATACTTCACTCCCCACTTTCCACC
Source organism: Heliconius numata (assembly GCA_016802625.1). Lineage (NCBI taxonomy): Eukaryota > Metazoa > Arthropoda > Insecta > Lepidoptera > Nymphalidae > Heliconius > Heliconius numata. The sequence continues at coordinate 4,171 of JAEBDU010004035.1, read as the reverse complement.
GAACTCTGGAGGCATTGCGTGTTGATTGGGGAAACTCAACGCCGCCTTTTGCCTCAATACTAGAGCGAAGAAATGAAAATATTAAATATGTCATTAATCTCTTGTCCCTTGAGTGCGGATCGAACCCACAACCTGTTGCACTTACGGTGCCTCTGCGTTACGATTGACTTCAATTATATCGATTTTTTAGTTCATTTCTATTCTGATAAACCAGTCACGGCGTTGAAATCCTTACTAAACGGTAAAAGCTTATTATACTTTTACATGTTTTCTTTGAAAATAAGAAAATATATGGGAATATAAAATATAATAATATTATACACTACGCAGCGAAGCGAAATTTTGAAATACTCAAGGAACCGTAGCATCTCGGGCCGGCGGTATCGTTAATGACGCGGCAACCTAATGGTATGGAGAGGCATACGTAATCTAGAGTAAATATGGATACTATTTTTAACCGACTATATTAAAGTCAGGATAGCGTTTGTCATTCGAAGTTATCAGTTCGATTCCCATTTGAAGACACGATTTTTTTTCTTTCCTTTTCCCGTCCTCCAAATAAAAACCGCGGCGTTAAGTTCCACCACTAAATACGTCATGTTTCGAATTCAGATAGAAAAAACGGGGCGAGCATAAGCCTCTCATTATGATAGAAATTCTCTGCTTCATCCACTACGGTTGCAGATTTAATCTCCTTAGCAAAATGCTTATAATATTTTTAAAATATTGGAGGCCGTTATGGTGCAGAGGCAAAAGCTTGTAACTGAAAAAATCATGGTTGTAGATTCGATTCCCATATGTAGAAATTAAATATTTTCATTTTTCTCGCCCTTTCTCGCTTTTCTCTTCGGTACCGAAGGAAATTCGACGGAAAGTGGGAACGGAAATGTCTTAATGGGGAATGGAGGATCTTAACAATAAATTCCCATGATACGCTGCCTAAAGTTAAAAAAAAGGATTTCTATTACTCCTTTAGTTACTCAAAATGCGACTTTCTCTAAAGCTGAGAGAGAAATATTAAACTTTACTTTGCACTAAAGCTTCTTATGTAATGTAAACTATTACCGAGAAGAGATTTTGGAAAGCTACTTACTTTAATAAATGTTACGAGTATATGAATAAAATTTTATGAAAGGATGGCAATACATATAATGTAAAATAAATTTAATTCGTTTTTTAAGTTATTGTATATTAGTTATAGAGGCTGTCGGGTTCGATTCCCACTTGAGGAAAGAATATTTCGTTTTCACGTTCTCATTCCCTCCCTACAAGACAAATCTTGAATATATATTTTTTTAATACATTACAGCAAGATATCTAAAAAATAAAATCAGCTGCTATAAAAATGAAAGATATCTATGAAATATCTATTAATATCTATAAAAATGAAATCACACAGCAGTGTAGGCCTATAGGTTACACTTATTAAATTAGTCTACAGTAGACAATTCAAAGCTATTGGAAACAGATACTAAGTAAAATTATAAAATAATTAAAGCAAGAAAAAAATATATTACCAATATAAAACTAGCAACAAAACACTACGAAGGTAGCGTCTTAATACTAATCGCCCAAGAGATTTAGATCTTACAACTTCGCTTATCTCGTGTGGGTATACACAATATTTATTATTCAAGGTAACATAATATTTTATCTTGCAAAGGCTAGGCAGAGGGAACCTTTAGTACACTCCGTTTCCCACCCAATTTTCGAGACATTGCTATTTTAGTGGAGTTCAACGCTACGCTTTGAGAGCTGCGCTAGAACTCTAAAATAACTTACTACGAATCGAATCCAAAACTGTCGCGTTAATTGTTGATCTGTTGCGCCACGATGGTTAGCTTATTCAAAATTTTACAAAAAAAAGAAGAATAAAATCAATAATCACCTCTTTAGAAAAAAAAAGTTAAAATCCAAAAAAACTGTAAAAAAACTATTTTTGTTAACTCTATTCACTTCTGTTGTTATAATATAAAAAAACTGATAATAATGATAATTATATTATATTTATTTACTTTATAGAATTCTAATTGTCAAAAAGTCACTCACTTTCTCACTATTTTAAATAATAGAAAAAAAAATTACTTTGCTTTGCGAACACTTAGCACTGTGATATTTGCAAAAGAACTGTTAGACTATATGAATATAATAACTTAATTAGATATGTCTGTAGTATTCTACTATATATTAATGCAATTAGATTCATCCAGTTGAACGTATTAACGTTTATTGATTAATTTACTAGAATCATGATGCCTTTAAATGCGTTTAGTGTATAACTCATACACAGCAAGGAAGGCAGAGTGAATCTAGTGTTAAGACACTCCGTTGGAATTCCATTGGTGGAATTCAACGCCGCGTTCAACTCCAGAGCGAACTTCCTTTTTACCTATAAACTAAAAAAGATGTAATACTAGCAGGATTCATAGCTATATGTGAATAACGAACACATTCAAAGCCAGCAGTTAATTTCCCTGAGGTGTCATCGCTTACTGTAACAACGTCTCAATATCTAATATTATGGGAATGTGATCCTATTGTATTATATTAGTTAGTTAATTAAGGATTTTCCAATGTGTAACGTTGATAGTTAACAGAGACTGGCACGGTTGAAATATATCTTTTATATTGCAAGTTAAAAAATAAATTTAATTTAAAGATTTTCAACGCTAATAGCGTCTATTATTAAACACGTTTATTATTACGATTACATTTTTCTATTAAGGCTCTAATGATCTCAAATACGATAAACATCATAAAAAATTTTATTGTTTAATAAAAATTACACCTTTAACAGGCTAAACTGAAAAAATACAAATAATATAATAAGAAAAAAATGTAAAACATAATAATTATCGGATTTAGAACTTTATTCTTCAGTGCGTAGAGTATAAAATAATTTTAACACTCAATTTCGGTAGAGTTAGGTAAAAATCAGGGCGTGATTTCACCAAAATTATTCCATGGCACGTTATAATTTAGAATTTACGATGGCTAAGGAAAAATATTCTTAAAGCAAAGCATAGTTATGAAAAGGTCAAAATTTATTGAAAATTTGGTAATTGAAGAATGCTATTTCAATAAAAAATATATTTTATGGGAAATGCTTCACACTTCTGAGACAGAATGGGCAGAGCTGCTTTTCCTCGGGACAAGAAGTAATGAATAATATAAATAATTCTCTCCCCCAAATAGGAATCAAATCCTCAACTATCTTGTCTACAGTCACACGCTCATCCCCAAAGTTTATAGCATTCAAAAACCCTGAATTAAAATTAAATATTAAATTTATAAAATTGGGCTAAGCAAATACTGTTTCTCCACCTAGTGAGACAATTAAATCATAAAGAACCTAGTATCGAGATACACTGTAATCCACTTTACGCATTCGAAACATTGCGTATTGAATAACGGAACTCAACGCCGTCCTGTGTCTTTCCAAAATAGAAAAAATATAACGAATTTAAATATAATCAATTAAGTTAATAAAGAAACTTCACAACTATAGTTATCAAGATAGAAATTATGATAAAAGAAAATTAAAGTCATTATATAAAATTGCAAAAAGCTAATAAATTAGGATAAGTGTTAAATAAGGAAAATGTTACGCGCACCACTGGAACGTAATTGGCTTGCGTCCGTAATAAACGTTTGTTTTTCATACATTTATGAGTAATTTTCAAAAGATTATATGAAAATTAAGTTTATAGAGTTTAAAATTTTATATACACGTGTAAAGTTAATTAAAGTATTATATAACTGTAAATGCTAAAGTAGTGGGTTCGATATACACTCAATTAATATTTTAAAACTTTGAAATGTGTTGGCAAGGCTTTCAAATATATATTTTCAAAATAATTTATTCCACAAATTGGCAATGGAACCCCATAACCGTCCAGTCTATAGCCAGACTATAAAATACTTAATAGTTTTATATGTTAAACTAATACTAATTATACTAATTATACAAAAAAATATCAGTAGAGAAGAAAAGAATAAACTAAATTATTTATACTAAAATGTCTAGATATTTTAACGAATTATTCGTTTATTCAGCTGAAGTAAAAGCACAAGACATTCTTTAACACTTTTTATTTACCATCACAAAGAGAACAATTGCGTAACAAAATCCAAGCACTCATTATAATCAAGAACGCTTACAAATAAACAG
>JAEBDU010004032.1:0-12196 GCA_016802625.1 Heliconius numata | reverse complement strand
GAATAGAGTCATCACAGAGCTTCTCGCTCGGCAGCGTTTTAATTACTTCGCCAAGTCATATACTAGATGTTTGTTAGTTACTTTGTAACGGTTCTCGTGTGCTTAAGATGTATGCTTATTTATTTATTTTCTTTTGTGTTTTGTGTGCCAAAATTATTATAATCGTGCTTTCAATATCAATTAGCCATGTAATCTTCATGGGAGCTTAAAATAATGTATTTAAAATAATAGATTTCTTATTAGAAAATTAACTAGCTTCTAACTTCTAGCAATTAACCTCAAAAGAACTATAAAAAAAATGTATTTCATAATAAATAATGATGTCATACAAAAATATTACATAAATCCAGCAAGATAATATCAAATAATCTTTAGGAACGTCCGATTCATCCTTACAGTTGTATATAGTCATTGTTCTCTTGGGATTGGATTGTATTGTCTCATCGATTGGACCTATTTATAGGTGGACAGTTACAACGATCTTGGTAACTCGTGGTACAAGGCACGAGCAGCGGTATGGTGAAAAATTAGAGTCGATTTTTTTAATAATAGATAAAACTAAGCATTAAAAATTTATTTATTTGGTATTTGTATAGGAAATGTTGCTAAAAATACTACTTAAGAATCATTCACTACTATTTTTTTCTATATTATTCCAATATTTAAAGTTATTTCATTTAAGCCTATAATTAAAATAAAGGTGATGATGATGATGATGTACTAAAGACAAATTTAAAAGCGTATGATTTGAATTTTTCATAACAAGAGTTAAATCACTCCGCGTTTCGTCCATTACTTAAATGAATTAGGAAAGCATTCAATTGTCTTTGGCTGCGTAACACGTGAGTATTAGACATATGCAGACATGGGGTGTGCCCACCAAGATTTGTAGGTGACAAGTGGAATAAAATATGTCCTTGTTTTGGAATAACATGGTTATTTTCCCGAAAATATACTGTATTTATTTTTGATTTTTCTTTAGAAGAAGCAATATTAACATTACTGGTGATTACATCACTTTCTTATTAATTATTATATTATTTGATATCTTTATGACATTCTTCAAATTTGTTCTAGAAAACGATCGTTTATTCAGTAAAACTACAGGTATATATTTTTTGTATAAGAACTATTTGAGTCACATCTGTGCCTTCCATTACTGGTACATCATTCCGTTTTCCACTCTCTTACACTTTTTTTGTATAAGTATTGTAATTTAGGCAGTATTTTAAAGATAACACATTTACAAAATATATTTTGAATTGATTTTTTAAGAAAGATTCATAAATTTATAGATTTTTTATTTCAATATGGTGTTTGGTGATTACAGTCTTAATTAATTGCGAACTAGTTACTTAAACTCAACGCTGCATTTTGTCCAGAAGTTAGATTATATGACACATTTTTTAAATATAAACAGTTACATACTTCCTAACTAATATTTTAAATTTGTATGAAATACAGCTACCGTAAGCTCTACTATTGCTAAATATAAATAATAAGGTATAATCTGTAGACATTTTCTTACCGTGAATCAAAGTACGCAAGGTCGGAGAGATTCCGAATAAGCATTTAATAACGCATTACGACTCGATTAAGGACAAGATAGTTAGCCATAGAGTAGAAATCAAGTAAAAATATGATGTACATAACCTACATTTTTTACATTTATATGTTATTTATACTTACGTTAATTATAAAACTTTTGCAAAATTTGGCGGAAAATAGTGCACAGAGTGTCTTAGCACTAGGTTTCTCTACTCTTGTATATACGAGATTCAGAGTGAAGCAAAAAAAGTACATATTTCATCATCTTATATTATACTAGCCTTGTATAGTAGGTATATATGGGTACATTATTATTAGAAAAACTTCTAATGACTGATGTCATTTCTATATATCTAACCTCATACATCTTTTAGACGAATTACAACCACATCAACGTAACTCAAATATATAATTGGATTAATTTCGTGAAAGTGCCGTTTGGTAAATACCGTATAATAATAATAAAATAAATAAAATATAATTATGTTTGTGTAGAACATTTAAAAAATCTTTCAATTCAGTCATAAACACTGTATGAGCTCATATGCTCAGTATTATTTAATTTTTAGTGTTCATTCGATAGTTGTGAGTTGAAATGTCCGTCTATTGGTTTTAGTATATTAGTAAAAAAAATACTAAAAAATAAGTTCTATTACTAAAAATAACATATATACACTATAGCAATATTTTTTATCTACACTAAAATAAAGTTTTCAAAATTAATTTATACTATTCAGTTAAGCTTTCAAAAGGAAGCTATACTAAAACAGTTGGTCAAAATGACTATGCGATACTTGTTCGCTAACACTGTTACGTGATACCGTACAAACACTTTTATAAGCTTATCTCTTTGCGATGGCCAGGCCTGGCCAGTGGACGACGAAATTACCTCGTGCCAGGTAAGCCGCTTTCCTTGATAGATATTTTGAAGATGGTAGCGGATAAAATATCGATTGTTATGTACTTGTACTCATTTGAATAAAGATATTATGTAAGTATTTTTAAAAATTAAGATATTAAATATATTTTTGTTCAGATTTACGCATATTCAGAAGGGTAGCCAGAAAAACTAGTGTTAAGACATTCCATTCCGCGCTTTGCCAGCAAAGAAATGAAATTATTAACAAATAATAATTGATTTCCCCGAGTGGGAATCGAACCCACCACGGTCGCGTTTACAGTCAGTCACATGCTTGTGCAATTGCGCCACGACGGTCTCTTAATATTTGACTATCTACTTGCAGGACCTCATAAACGAAGAGAATAAATTAAAAAGTACTATTTATATAAAATAGTCTATGGTCGGTCAAATAATATTTAGTTTAGTATTTTTTATATATGGCTTATTTTAAGATTTCTAATAAAAATTTTAAAAAAAATGCTTTAGCACAAAAAATATTGAAGAAGTACTTGAAAAGTATCTTCGATGTAAGTATTATTAATTAATGTTAATTAAGAGTTTAAGTTAATATGTACATAAAAAAAATCAAATATATGGCTTGTCAATTAGTATAAGCTTTATCGATTACTTAAAAGGAAAGGATTACATAACACTAATTTGGAAATTCAACATCAGTAGTTCGTAACGGAATATTCTCGATGTTTTGTGTAAACGTGTCTTCCGCACATTTCGGAATAGGCAGATATAAAATCCATTGCAAGTCTCCGTCAAGGCACTCCATTTTACTCTTTCATTCAACCGCCATATTTCACATATTTTTTTCTAAATCGACCAAAGTCAGAAGAAAAAGCTATCACAAAATAAAACTATTAAGGCAGATAAACTATTAATGTTATATTAATTAAACAATTATAAGACGAATTCTATACTATTCACCAGGTGCTAAACACAATGCATAATGACTTTCTGATTCTGGGTCCATTAAAACGATTTACAAGTCTTTTGTTGATACCTACTAGACAAACCCGAATGGGTCCCCCGAATGGGCCCCCCTATAGCGCGCTATAATGAGAAGAAATACCACATAATGAAGCTATCACATATGGTGAACAAAAACTTATGATGTATAAAACTGTACATATCGATGTATTGTTTAATTTTTTTGCTAATTATATATTTAATAAAAAAATCACACTTTTTAATTATAATTAATAAATGCATTGAAAAAGACGGATGTGTTATGATTTTCTAAAGATAATCATATTTGGAGAATGTAAAGTCTAATATTTTTTTTTACTTCATGGTAGGTTTAACTAGTTCCCTATTTAACGATATTTTTTTAAAGATATTGCTTGTTATGTGGCGCATCTAAACGCCGCTCTTATTGTTACCATACGAGGAAATATAAAATAATCAATTCTATGAGTGGGAATCGAACTCACATCGATTGCGAGTATATATATAGTCACACGACCTCTTCTCTCCTTTTCTTTGTCTACAGTAGGTGTACAAAAAATTTTTAAAACAAAACGTGCAAAGGCATATATGAAAATGAACAATGTTTTAAAACAAATAATGACCGACTAAACGTGATTGGTATTAAAAATAACGATGGTTAAGTCGCCACTTCAGACGGAACCCTTGACTGCGGTAGGCAAAGCTCGAAGCTTTATTTACAATTCCATTGCGTAAATATTGTATTGAAATAAAAGGGAATACGAAATAGTTACTTTTTGTAAGTGTTTTCAAGTGTAGTATGTAACTATTTTTGATTTTTTAGGTCCAAATAACTTCTAAAGGCTTGGTGCATTGGGAAAGTTACTAGTTCGGGAAGCTAGTGGTTGTAGCAGACTGTGAGTTCGATTCCTGTTCGGGGTAATGAGGTATTTTTTTTCCCAATGTGGTAGGTATGGCAGACATAGGTGACCTCGAGTTCTGCTACTTAACACTAGGTTCCTTCTGTCTACCCTGCTGTGCGGGATAAAGCGTGAAGCTTAAAAAAAAATAAAAAATAATTATAAGCGGCGGTATTCCAAATATATTTCCTTTATCAAATACCCGAAATCGATGCCATAAATATAATAATGAAAGCGATTTCTTAGGACGTATGTTAAATTAAAGGTATATTACATACGAAAAGATAATAAAAACAGGCCATTGTTAAAATTTAAATTCATTTGAACATAGTCCTTATATGCATCTTGTACTGAAGATGTTTTGAAAAAGCAATCTATTCTGATAAGCCAGCAAGGAGACTACTCATTTTTATTTTTTTCCGTCCCCTCGGGCACAGAGAAACTTAAGAGCGTGGTACAATAATAAACTATCATAATAATGCGTCTGAAACGCTGTCGCTTTGGTGGCTTAATAGAAAAGAAAAATATAAATAATGTTGAAATTATTTATTGAACGTATAAATGATATATTAAAATGACAAAAACGAGATGAAGGTAGTAGGTCTGTACATAATCATTGTAGGTTCGGGCCTCGCTCAGCGTTATGAACGCAAATATCTCGTCGAGAGAGAATATTGACGCTATCTTATTTCTGCTATATGCGAATTTAAACATGAAACTGAAAAAAAAACAAATTATAGATGTGTTTTAATAATCACAATTACCTATATACCTACCTTATATTTTTACAAATATTTAGATAATTTTAATCTTCATTGATTCTCCCAAATTTTCTAACTTGCACCACTCTCGCAGAAGCATGACGTTGCATTCGCTTCCACAGCCTTAATCTTCATATGATGCACTGCGATAACGTTTGTGTGGCAACACGCATTAAGGAGCCGTACAGAAAAATGCATGGGTTTCGCTTTTGATATATATGGTGGTTCCCCACTCATTTAAAAGTTAAAAAAACTTGTAAAAGACTAGGATTTCGGGATATTCTTATATGGAATTTCTTTTCTTTGTTTATTTATTTTTATTTCAATAATTGGTTGTAATTTAGTGCATATATTCGTAAAAAGTATTTATAATTTTTTTCTTTATGCGGCGTTAAGTTTCGCTACTGCTTACATTAAATTCTCTCTGCCAGGTCTCTCTCTCAGGAGAATAAAAAAAAGAAAACATTTTTATGTTTTTTTAATTTTTATCTTACTAATCATAAGTTTTCTTAAAAAATAACACTTTTAAAATAATCCTACGCAATTTAAAAATAGTGAAAGTTCAAATAGATCATCTTCGTGACCTTAAATAGTTTAAAGAATTATCTCTAATGGCTTTAATGTGTGAAAGCTTCAACTTCATAGTAACATCTATATATAAGAATATAATTTTTTTAACATTATCATTTTTCTCGTCGTTATGTTAGTGCGCATGCAATATATAGATTTAGTTGTGTACCTTTGTAAGCGATTCATAAAGCATGAAATTGATTGAGTTTTTTTGCTAAACAACATTACATTGCATTATTTTTATTCGATAAGTGTCGGTTCAACTCCCATCCATGAAAATAAGCGTGATTTTAAATTTCGCTCACTTTCTTTAACTCAACACGGAATGTCTCGAATTTGGCGGAAAACAGATAACGAGCTTCCTCTGTCTTCTCTTTTGTTGGTAAGTGTAAATTCCAAAAACACTTATTAAAGCTTTTATTTAAATAATTTAAAATAAGATGCAAGTAACAAGCAAACTGAGTGACTAATGTTATCTTCAATATTTAAATTTACTAATTTACTTCGGTTTGTATAATGTGATTTATTAATTTAATTTAAAATAAATATAAAATATAATAACACTGTTCAGCTCAGAGCAGTGCTGGGACTTGCGGCCACAGGTGTAGGCTTATGGTTCCCTTTACGATGCACTAACACTCGCCTTCACTGTTCCAGTTCTATATAGAAAATTATCTCAAAGAAAATGACTACCGCTTTTTATAAAATTAAGTAATAAACAAGGCTGTCTATCAAATAATAATGTTCAGTTTCATGCTATATATCCAACGTACTGCAGGGTAGGCAAACGAAACGTAGTGTAGTAACCTAGCATTGAGTGTTGAGTGGCGGAACCCAACGCCGCGCTTTTACCTAAACACCAGGGAAGAAATGGAAATATGAATTTAAATAAATATTTCCTTTCCTCGAGTGATTACAGATAAGTAAGTCACAGCATATTATTATAGGTAAATATAAGAAATTAACATTAATCATTGCACACTAAAAAAATGTGAGAAATAGTTATTATACAAAAAAATAAGTAAAATGTGAAATAATTTAAAACCAGCCTTTCTGGCTATCATAAAAGAAAGGAAGCATATCTTACCCTGTTTAACATTTTAAGTGTTTGAATGACAAGTTAAAATTCATCAGATAAGAGTTACCCCTCACGAGTTATATTTAAGGGAGAATTAAATAGGAAATTAGGCTAATGTAAATAAAAAAATGCCACAACGCATCCCTTAGAACTGCGGCTTCTTTGAACTTTTTTATTATTTTTATATATTTTTTTTGGATTTATTCTAATATGTTAATTAAATCAATATAATTTTGTGTGGTCATTGCATTTTAACGCGAATACTTTTTAAGTTTTTATAAAATTTTCAATTTAAAATCCAAATTAAATTCAAAAGTATTTCTTTGTAAATTGAAAAAAAACTTTTGTTTTAAAAAGGAGAATCACTTTAAAAAGGCTAAACAGTAAACATCCTTAGCTTATTCAATAGAAAACTAACATTTAATCGAAGATTGCGGGCTACCTGGTAATTCCTGTTTACAAGTCTAGTTACCGTGGTGCATGCCCTCCATAATAAGAAAATCCGTGGTCAGATAAGAACCACCGTCTGTTCCACTTACCTTAAATGGTTGATCTGAACGTATTGTTTTAAGGTACAAGAGTAGGTTCTAATACGATATGCGAACAATGTTAATTGTTTAATATGAAGGTAATAAATTCTGTGTTTTTAATATTAATTAATAAATAAATTTATTTAATCAATTGTCATAATACTATTTTCGCTTTATATCAACACCGTGCTTTGCCTTGTTCTAGATAAAAAATTACCAAATATTTCATTCCTCTGAGTGGGAATCGAAACCACAACCGTCGTCTTTATAGTTGCACGTTTATGCCTCTGGTGTCATTAAACAAGTTTAATCTTTAAAAAAACCCTCTACAATAAAAATTGTGTTATCTTGCATAAATTATGTTAACACTTTAATTTATTTCAGTAGACCAAGAAAACGGTCTCCGAACTACTTTCTGTTGAACACGTTTCGAACTCGATAATACTAATATTGGTTTTGTTAGATCTTGCTTTTACAAACTTAGTTGTTCTATTGAATTCAATTCTACTTTTACGATTTTCTTGTATGTAATTAAAATATTAATTTGATTGAGGCCGTCATAGCACAGAGGTACAGCGTTTGGCTGTAAACGCGACGGTTGTGAGTTCGATTTCCGTTTGGGGGTTTTAATTATTTTAAATAAACTATTATATACTCTGGCAAGATAAAGCGTGACATTAAGGTCCTTCTGTAATATTTTGAAAACTGTAAATGAGGAGGAGGAACGGAGTGTCTAAACACTTGATTCACTCCAAATATCTTCTCTTGTACATACGGAATAAAAAAAAGTTTGAATAATTTATTTAAATATTTAAAAAGTTTGTATGATTGTGATTTTAATGTAGGGTAAGATAAGAGGGAAAAACTAAGCACCAAGGCATATTAGGTAATTAGTAGGTCTTACATTAGTGCAAAATTATCTCGCTAGACTATAAAAAAACCTAAGTATTTAATAAAACAACTAAATATAATTTTTAATATTCAAAAGGAATTTGTCACTTAAATGTGACAAAAATAGATTTAAAAAAAGGTACAAAAGATAAAACTGTGATTGACTGCGACAGTTTTTTAATTCTTTGATTCATAAATCTACAACGTCCATCTTTATTTTAGAGAAAAGTTTTAATGGTTACTTTATATTCTAAATTCGTACGTAATTATTAATATAAGCCGAAAAATTAAGGGTGAATCGTCATTATCATGAAATGTACTTAATATTCACTCAGCATTCATCTTTCTGGGAAAGGAATTAAAAGGACCAAAAATGTTATCTTAGAAGGTTATCTTGATCAAGAGCTAAAGGTACTTATGTCATAATATATCTTTTTTGTAGGACAAAATAAATTCCTGAGAATTTTTACATTTTTAAAACTTTTGAAAATATACTTGTTTTTATTTGACAAATTTGAAAAACAAAAGACATTTGTTCATTTACAATTATTATTTTTGTCAATCATAGATTTAAGTATTACTCATATTTTATCCGTACAATAAAATAAAATACTTCAATTCGGCAGTAAAATACCTCGAAAGCTCAATATTCTCCTTTGAAAACTTTAATTTAGAGTTTGCATATATTTTTATATAACTCTATAATTCATCTCCAAATACAAAATATTTTTAATTCCTCGTACTGGTAAATGCGGCAATGTGCGGCGTTGAAATCCGTAACCTAATACACAATGTATCTTAATAACGGAGAGTCTCAACCTATAACTGAAAAGAAATATGTATATACTTAAATATACAAGAACAAACAATAATATCAACATTACTTAGCAAACCTACGATCAAACAAGATAAAAACATAACAGAGACAAACTGCTAGATAAAGTTCCAGCTTGTTACTGGATTTCCATGGAGGAACTACGAATAACCCTCTATACTTCTTTGTTTCACTTCGGGACTTTTACAGACTGAGACGTAGTTCCAATTTAAATATAAGGAACTTACGAGAGTATGTGCTGCTAGTGATTCAGTATCTGGTGAGGATTGGATTGTATTTTCATATTATTTATGAGAAAGATATCAATTTTATTTTTTAATATTGCTAATAATATAAATGATTTATTATGCTTTTTTGCTTTCTCCTGGGAAAGCAACACCTTTCAGATGTTTTAGCGAAGTTTTAATAGGCTAAGTTGAACCCACGGGTTCAATCCCATTCTGGGGACTGAATTACAGGAATATTTTCCCAGAGATATATATGTTAATGTTATTAATATATACTTTTATTATGTTTCTTATCCAAATTACATATATAATTTTTTTTTATTTCATTGTTCTGTGTTCAGAATAAAACACACTGTCATTTACACACAGACATCAACATACTAAGTTAATCCTATAATATCTGAAATACAAACGAACAAACTAAATTATTATATCAGACATTTCATATAATATCCTGATTTATAGCCGTACAAGACAAACAAGATATAATATACAGAGATAAATTGTTTCTGTTAGCGATATCCAAGTTCGATATCATAAAATTCGCAACCGAAAATCGTTTGTGCTGACAGAATATTAATTTAAGGTTATGGCCACTCCCCCCCTGCCGTGGGACGCGAGAACAAACGCAATAATAAACTATACAATTTTGTACAATAAATTTGGATTTTAACGACTTGCCGCCTCTTGATTAAGTACTTATGTATGTTGTATGATTTATTTAGATGGTACACTGTATGTAATGGAAGAATCATCTGGTGTTCTTTATAGGGTAAAAAAGGTGAAATTATTCATATACGGTTTATATAAGCCATAATTCTATATTAAAGATTCATAAAAATTGCAAAGATTATAGAAAAAACATATCATAATTACAAATCACTTTTCACCACAATTCTTTACCTACTTTCCAAGAAAAGCTTGCCACAAAAAGTAATAACCAAAGTGATAGCATTCTGAACTTACATCTACTCCAGACGGAAAAACTAAAAAAAAACTGGAATTCCGGAATGATCTTTACATAACAGACATCGCTAAAAAGTGAGAAAGACGTACCGGAAGTGGAACATGTTTGTTTTAGCGAGTGTTCCACAAAACGTGGGACTACCGGCGGACGCTAACTGGGTCAGACGAGAGATGGTCATTAGACAAACCGCTAAGAAATTGCGAATTGCAGAATGCTCTCATATGAATGCCATACGAAATAGCGAAATGGTAGTGGAAACAAAAACTAAAGTGGTATAGAAGAATCAAAATACACTCTAAACTTTTTCTTTTTTCTAGCTTTGTTTTTTTTATTTCTATAGTTGTTTTTTTATTTAAGTTTTATTTTTATTAAAGTTTGTTATATAATTTCTTCCGAAACAAGTAAGTTATTAACAATATACAGAGAAAGTTATCGAAAATAGTTAGTTAACAATAGATAGATACTAATCAGAATAGAACTTTATTATTTCCTTAAAAATACTTAATGTTTATACTAATAATAATGTTATAAAATTAAGCATATCAAATATATCAGTATTAAAATGCCCCAATAATAGCTTTTATATAAATTTAAAGTAAAATTATTCAAATATTATAAGAAAGATTAATGTCACACCTCGTAGACAGAATATTTATATGTAAGGTGTAAAATGTGATCCGCCCACGGACCATTAAATTATTAAATATATTATTTGGCTTAAATATACAGGTTTTTGCTACTATTTCAAAGAGGTTTTACATTATTTTATGGTATAGTGACACTTCCGGCTTTGTCTCGGTATTTTTTTGTTGGTATTTGCAGTTATATTGTGATTTAAATAATTAAAAAAAGTTGTATCATGCGTCGCAGATATTATATTTCTTTCTTAAAATTTTATGTTTTTCCTTAAACAAAGACTTCACCCTCCGTTTCTTCAGTTTTTGGTTTATGTCGATACATATTTTGTCAATACATGTTTTGTCTTTCCAAAGGGGAAATTAACCCATATAGACCCGCCGTGCTCAAATGGGTACACCTACAATAGTACCCTTGTTTTTTTATATTTTTATTTTTATGCAGTTTATGTCTAGAATTGTAAAGATAAGTAGTATATCCTTATGTTGTAGCCGTAAAATCCAATTAAAATTTTTTTACAATCGTTCATTTCGTGCCTTTTGTAAAGCTGTTTCACGAAATCTGTGAAGGCAAAATGTAAGTATATTTATTTTTAAATTTTTCTTCTAAATACATTTGTTTTGGTACAAAACATACTTAAGTACTTAGTATTCTATGTAATATAATTACATTTGATTAGAAAAGAAGAGTCGTAATAGGACAAATTCAACTTTTACGATGCTGTCCCCAATTGAGGCCAATGGGCACATCAGAGGTCAATTTTTATGTTTTTATATGTATGTCCATCCAAAGTTCATAATGACTCTTAGGATATTTAGCGGTCCCAATGAATATAAGGGTCTTCAAGAAGCAATCGCAGTTGTAATTATTGAAGAAAAAGACTTCGGAGAGGTATATTTAGTTGCGCTGCCTCTAAAACCAGGTGTGGTAATCGACGAAGAAGAAGATGTAGATATACAAAACACTGCTAATCTGCCTGCTTACTAATAGAAGCATTTATCAACCTTTTGCTAAGAGACGTAGAGGAACCGTAATCTTGAGCAACCCCGTTGGTGTAAAAGTGATCCAACTACGACTAATATACAAGGTCGTCTTGAGAAATTTAAGAATTGTTAAAAGATGAAACTCAGCAGTAAAGGATATGAAAAGAAAAACCGAGCCGATTTTGATTACTGCTTTTACCAAGTTAACTAAATTTTATTAGTGCGAAGGTTTTACAGTGTGATATGAGAGGGGTTGATCAGGCTGATCAATCTTTTTACCTATATAGCAATGCTGTACGTGGCAAAAAATGGTGGTGGGTTTTATCCACACATACATAGGATCTTGCTGTTGCAAATTCGCGGCACCTGCACTTGCTAACTAATATAAACAGGATAGATTAGCTTGATTTTTT
>JAEBDU010004030.1:0-10596 GCA_016802625.1 Heliconius numata | reverse complement strand
CGACATAACAAAAGATATGAAAGATTATCTTACGTACGTTACTATGTGATAAATAATACTTGGTCCACAAAAGGAATTGTTAAATTCGCACTAAATATTTGGCAACGAGGATAAATGTTTGCAAAACAACGCTTGGCCGCTCCATTCAGAGATTACGGACACAAATGATCTCATATGTAACCACTGTTCCAGCTATTACAATTCAGCGCACCTTGTACAAATATTAATGTGTAAAAGTAAGTAAGGCCATTAGTGACGTAAACGCGACAAGTAGGGGGTTCGATTCCCATTCCAGGACATAAAACATTTAGTGTTTTAATTTCTTCGTCCTGATAACGAAGATATTAATAGGCATTATTGTAATAACAATACAAATAATTTTAAATTGTCAATATATTTACCTAAATAAAACGCTACTTCTAAAACTAATCAAGCTCCAGTAGGTAAATCGAGTCGTGAAACAGATTATAATGCGAAATCTCCACAAGTTTTCTATTTAATGTACCAGATAATGTGTGCCGAGTAAACAAATCGATTTTCCATCTCCATTAGAGTGGATGCCGCTGCATTCGACTCTATCACGTACGCAAATTACTAAATGGCGTTTCACGATTTTTACTTATTTCAACATAGAGTCTAGTGCACTCGTATAATCGAAATGGTTACTGATAAGAACGGCATTGTTACAGGCGTACCTACACGATAACCGCTTGCAGAAGCATACTTCCTTTGTTTATAGGACAAGGATCATATTTTGTATATTTTTTTTTCAAAAACGTCCATCCGTACGTCTGCCTGTCTATATGTATTTGTCTCGGGATCGCTTCGAGATATCAAGTAGGTCTCTTGATTTCCCGAAAAAATAAATAGTATTTTTAAATTTACTTAGGGAAATTAAAGTAATCAATATATAACTAAGAAATAGTTTACAAACTTTATTATTTTTACTTAAATGTACATAGCCCGTGGTCACTTTCACCCATTCATACATTTTAGTTGAAGTTAATATGCATTCAAAACGTAATGTAATGATAAAGAAATTACATATAGTAATTTATTTATGTTTTTACCCATATTAAAAAACATTTTGTGTTGGAAACATAATACCAAATGTTTATCTTATAAGATCGGGAAAACCGTGTTGTTCTAAATATAATACATTTTCTCTAGTAAGAATAAAACCCAGAACGATAAATTGTGATGACATCAAATTTAATGTATAATTATATAAATCAGATATTCTATGCAATACCTCGGCAATGTATATATTCTGTACATCTAACATGGGGCACCACTGGCACTGTAGATTACCTGCTATTCCACAGGCAATGTGTAAAATAAATAAATCTTGGTCTATATTAATATATTCGAGCTACAGATTTAACGGTTTTTAAGCGCAAGTTTGGTTAGTTTAAAAATATTAAATTTAAAAATAAAATAAGTACCAATAAAAATGTGAATGAAATTCATGCAAGTAAACGAGTCGCAACACATTTATTGACCCCCTCCCCGCCCTTCCACTTCCTTGCTCTCGTCTCATACATACATTACCAGCTATGCATACGGTATTCTAAAGAATACCTAGACAAAGTATACAATAACATATTTCTTACATTATCTACCTATCTTTTACTACCTTTTAGATATTCTATACATTGCCAAGGTATTGTATAGAATACCAGATTGCTCAGATTGCGGGTAGCACATAAATAAATTTAACGTTCCACATTTCATTTTATATTCAAGTAGGAAACCGAACGCGGCATCTACTTAAAATAAAATATAGCTTCATACATACACGTTCATAAAAAAAAAACTTAATGATATCCTGTGACTGTATAAGATGATCTTTTAACCATCTGCCTGGCATACTAAACTAAATTAAGTCACGAAAGGAATGCTAATAATATAACTTTACTACGGAGTCCATAACGGTCGGACCTAGTCTTTTTATTTCCGATGTTGTAGGCTTGAGGTCACCCACTGCGCGGGTCTGATTGTGAACGCGATGGTTGTGAGTTCTTTCTCCACTCGGGATAAAATTATAGCTATTTTCACATTGTGCTAGACAAAGCGCAGCGGTGAGGTGAGGAAATAAAAATATTAAATATTTCATTTCCCCAAGTGGGAATCAAATCTACAACCGTCGCGTTTACAATCGCACGCTTGTGCGCAACTAAATTGATTTCTAATTATAATACAATAATCATCAATTAGTACCATTTTATCATTATAGTTAAATATTGTGCAATTTTATCGTACATTACGCAATTTTAATTTTTTCTATTTTTGAATTAATTTATTATAGAGCAAACGATATAGTTATAAATACATACATTGATGAAATTCATTGTCTGTTATCTTTTTACTATTTAATTCTAAGTATACCTATCTATGCGCAGTGAATTCCCTACGGTAGATATTCAATTCTTTTGCCCATTACAAGGAAATAACGTTTACTTTTTATGTTAGTCTTTGTTGATTTATCTTTAACATGCTAGTGCCTTTTCTGCTTATTTCTACATTGAATGGTAGATGACGGTTTTCAAAGCCGCAGTCCAGCCAGAAAGAGTTACCTATATTTTAAAATATAAATAGGATTGAAACCATATCTTTTTTTAAATACAAACATAAACACGAAAAGCAAAGAATAGAGACAATATAATATTGCGAAATGAGTGCAATGGTATATTTCATTAAATAAAATGTTTTACCTAGTCGTTATCACCCGAAAAAAAATTACAAGTCTTATCAAGATAGGTTAGGACATATTAAATTATTATTATGCATCAATACTGCAATATTCTTAAAGAATTCAATATAATCCTCCTAAGTTAGTCACGCACCAGTTATTTTATTATTACAATATTAAACTACGTCTTAAAGAATTACAATTATAGGTAATTACAATACAAGAAAAAGAGTAAAGTTCAGATTACATTACTAAAACTATAAATAGGTGTTTATAAAGTTTTTAATGGGTCCTTGATCTTTTTAAATTTTGTATTAAAATAGACACGGAAATGATGTGTTATTCATGTTCATCCTTGATATGACTACTTTCGTTTCGTTTATGTCAAAAAAACATCTCCGAGGCAACCAAAATTTTAAATTTAATAATAGCATTTATTACGAGATTGTATAATTAAAGGAAAATAACAAAATGTAGATTTCTAGAAATTCGCAACGAGTAAATTGTGAAAGGAAGTAGATTATTTATTTATTTATAATTAATTAGTGTATTTAAAAGCATTATAGTAATATTATCGGAGAGATTCACATTACGCCGAATTCTGAAGGCATTGCGTGTTGAGTGGCAGAACTCAACGCAGCGCTTTGTCTCGACACGAAAACTAATAAAGATTCTAAAGAATTTAATTTCCTCGAGAGGGAATCAAACCTACAACCTGTTGCATTTACATTCACACATTGTCTCTGCCCCACGACTGATCCTACTCGTATAGTAGAAAGACTGAATATGGCTATGTATTAAAACATACATAATTAGTTGCACATCATTTCATTAACAACAAACATAATCAATATACGCACACATACTCGTACAACTAGATATGTTAATAAATTTTAATATTTATTACGTTATACTGTAATTACTACTCTACGAGTATGTACATGTAGGGGTAATCTAGCACGTAACACGTGATACAACTTGCTTGCGTCCGTCCGTCCGTCCCGCTATTAGTCAGAAACAATTGAATGGCCATAATCATTTTAATACATTAGTGTGATAGGATCGCGTTTCAAATGGGCTAACATTGCACCTAATGCTTTTATTTGTATGAACGATGCGGTTGGATTTGCATGCGATGGCTTGTCTCTCATGTTGAAATTAAATGTGTCAATGCTGATGTAATATTATATGTTTTTTTATAGATAGATAGATATAAAATGCATCTTTATCTATTCCTTTCATTTATCTGATAAGCTGAATGAACTCTATATATTTTTTCTGTTAGTATATTTATAATATCTACAAGTAATACTGGAAAATGTCATAGTGTCATCTATTAATAGTAATATTACAAACGATTGTTGATACTAATATAAGATCTATTATTTATTTATATTATTCACATACAAATAAATCATATTTTTTTTCATTTAAAATACAAATGAAATGAAGGTTTCGTAACCACAAGAGCGCTACAATCTATAAATACCTATTCCTCAGTTCACACAATACCAGCACCTAACACTCTCACGGTCTAAGATCACTAACCGCATTTGAGCCTGCGGGCCGGTGCGAACTGTCTAAGGCGATAAGTTCACTTGAAATATATAGCACTGATTACAATAAATCTATTGGATTACAGGATCTTATTGTTCAATCTATACGTTTATTTGTAGTTCTGCATTTACTACATACATTATTTACAAACATTACAAAAGTAACAAAAATATGAAAGAAAAATATTAATATGAAACATTATTTTTTTTAATAACGCGTAGTTTGTAATTTGAAATTATTTAGCTTAGTGGTCAGAGAGCTTAAACGAATACAGTATCGCGGGTTGAAATCCTTCAAATTAAATTAAATTCAAATTTTTATACATTTTCTAAACAAGCCTTTTTCTTTCCTAAGTATGGAATATCACGTTAAAATATTCAAAAATATATTTAAAAAACGTTCAAACACGATAGGAAGAAACTTAGGTATTTCCCTATTTAGATATCAAACATTCAAATAATTCAAACTTATATAGAAGTTAACTGTATTTCAAAGATAGACATGACATGTGAACGATCTACCTTAAGCGTGAAACTTGTACACTTGACCGACGAACGGCCTCTGGTGACATCGTCGAGTTACACAGGCCAAAGTACACATACAATGTATGCTTCAGAGAACCAATTGATATTAAGTATGTATTCAATGGTACATAATATGTATGTACCTTTAGATACAAAATTTAATATCAATTGGTTAATTCTCAATATATACCTACATAAATCGGATAAGCAGTTTACCTTTCTTGCTTTATTAAAATTATTTTAAATATACTCGAAAGTATGACATCTATATCTGGTTAAAATCTTTTTAAAGGTTGCCTGAAACCTTAAATAAAACACAACCCTGATTGAAACTTGCATAGACTCACCATGGACTACTACAAACTGTCAAAAACGTCAGATTTCCCAAAATACCTTATTAGTACTAATTAAAGGCTATTTATCCTGTTAAAGAGGTTAATTTAAAATGAAAACCCAATCGTATTATGCTTAACATATTCCTATAGATAGCATCACTATAGCACCGCATTTCACGTATTACAAACGTAAAAATAAAAAAAAAAAACAATCAACCATTAAATGATACAAACACTGTAATTTGTACTAAACATTACTACTTATGACATAATAAATAAGACGCTAACTCAATATAGAAGCTACAAGGTTGAACGGCAATACTATAATCTGATTTTACTTTGTTAGCGCAACAAAATATACCTAACGTAGTGTTGGGAGAAAAACGTAAAATGAAAATGTTCCTTCAGTGGCGTCGCTCCAAAATAGATTCGTTAATTACGTTAGGTGCAGTTTTTAAAATAGCAGCGGGATTGTAGTCGTGGTGTCTTAGTAATACTAATGAGCTCATAAACGACGTTCATTTAAAAATAAAGCTGTTTCTTATTCATTTATATATATGAATATTAAATAGGTAGGTATTAAGCGCGCACAACTATATATATTTTTTTAAATACTTTATTACATTTAAAGAAAAACAAATTTTAAAATACTACAAAGAACAAATAAATATATTTCGACAAGACAAACGTATCTAACACCGTACTTGGCAGAGACTAAAACCACAACTAAAATTTAAATGTATAGAATTATCAAAGCTTTGAGATATTAGGATAGTTGAAGGTCCTATCCCCATTACGGTGCAATAATCAATTATTTAATATTTTCAGTGTGCCGCTTTAATACGACAATACGCGGGGTTGAGCTCCGCCACTCAACCTTTTTCCCAGACCCAATAAGCAGACATACCTATTATCATATTAATTTCAAAACTGCTCGATTTGAAGTCTTGCATTAGGTACAGGTAAGATCTACTTGGAACGAGCAAACCTATGCAACGTAACATTAATTTACTCGTATTTAACGGCCTCGCTTGATTGATCGGGTCAATCCGAAACCTGTTTCAAGTGCAGTCGCATAAGAACATGGCACTATCCGGCTCACTTACGGTAACGGTGCTTGCACATTAATTGTATCATTCGTACTAACTAAGTATAACTAATATTTATTATTGAAAGCTGTTTTTAATTATCTTATACCTAAATACTTAAATTTTATTTAATTACTCAAGTCTTTTAACTAAATTAACAATCACATTAAGGTAAATATTAATTTTTAATTAAGAGGATTAATGTTTAATTACGTATTCTTTACAATGAATGATTAAAGTTAAATTGTAAACATTTAGACAATAAATATAATATGTATACAGATTCACGCTGTATCCCGCAGCAATGTAGGCAGGGGAAACTTAGTATTAAGACACTCCGTTCCCCATTTTCTACTGAATTCTGGAGGCATAGCGTGTTGAATGGCGAAACACAACGCTGCGCTTTTGCCTCGATCCGAGCGAAGAAATGAAAAATTAAATGTTTCATTTACTCGAGCGGGGATTAAATCCACAACCTGTCACAATCACAGTCACACGCTTGTCACCCTACGCCACGACTGGATACGTTAAATATAGTCTTTAATGCATACAAATATTATATTAATAGATGATAATCAACGTTTAAAGCAAAAAGTAATAATCTCAACAAATAAAAAGAGCTGCAATTTAATAGGCCCAGTGTAAAGAGGCCCTTAGATAGAATCTGCCGTAATGAGCACTCATGCATCTTGGGCCCGGTATAAATAAAGGCATTCAAGGCGCTGAACGTTGAATGTATTATATTGATTTTTGTTTATTTTAGTACCCTATCTAGTAATTCCTTTAGTGTAGCTGGAAACAGGGTATTTTTATTGCGAAGCACTCGTTCGTTTTTATACGATGTTATTTTAAGCCTGACAGTAAGTTGGATAGAACTTTATTATCGTGTATTTCATTCCTCGATGGAATTCACGGTAAAAAGTGAAAATATAAAATTTTATGATTCGGCAGTTACGGATAAATATCTATCTATACGGCGCTTACGTAACGTTTAATAACATCAATATAGCAAAAAACTAATTTTAAGCGCATCGGAAATTAGTGCGAAAGAATTAGCTTTTATTGAGACCGTCGTAGCGCAGTGAGACACTATCTGACTGTAAGCGAAATGAGTGTGGGTTCGAGCCTAATCGAGGAATGAATATACATTAAAATCTATATTTCTCCGCTCTGGTAGACAAAGCGAGGCGTCTAGTTTCACTCAGTTCGTAAATGTCTCATAAATTGAGTTTAAAACATCCGTTTCTGCCTTAATACTAAGTTCCCCCTTCCTCCTCCAATATATAAAAGTTTGGAACTGTAAAAAACAGCTAAGTTTTTAAAACAAAACATTGACCCTAAATTCTAAGCAAGAAAATTCACTCAGAAGAAAAGTTTAAGATACTGCTTCGATTCTTACCAAACTATAATATTATAAGCTCATAACTAAACTACTGAGGTACCCTGTATTTCTATTAAAGTTTCCTTTTGACATAAGACTACAATCCTTTGAACACCTGACAACTCTTGTTTACTTAGTTCAGTTTATTATACTTAGTTGAGTGCATCTTAACTAATGGTATTACGTTAAGTGCGATAATTGTGGAAATTAAATAAGTATTAGGTAAAAATATATTTTCCGCGTTTGGAAACTAAGATTACAAATTTTTATTTATTAAATATATATGAGGCCAGTCCGTGGCGCAGGGACATAAGCGTGCGATTGTAAACACGAAGGGTTGTGGGTTCGATTCCTCGAACCGACTCGAGGAAATTAAATATTTCATAATTTCATTTCCGCGCTCTGGTAACGAATCAACATAAAGTTTTCGAGACAAACGCAACGAAAACAATTCTCCTGTGTGCGGACTGAAGCGATAATCGTCGCCTTTTCGGGCAAGAACTTTTAAAATATAAAATAAACTTTGATTATAACATGAACATGATATAATAAAATATTGAAATATTAAAATTTTAAAATATTAAAATTTTTATTATGTATGTGTATTCTATATAGTTTATGAGATAGTATTTATGCAGGTGTATAAATATATATATGATTGATCGCGCCATGCCCTCTGTTTTAAATTGATTCCTCTAAGATTAGGTTGCCTGGAAGAGATCACTTTTAGTGATAAGGCCGCCCTTTCACATTTATTTTTTGTACGATTTTTTTCTTTGTTTTTTTGTTAAATATGTTTAATATGGTGTGAAATAAAGAGTTTTTAATTTTATATACGTCGTAAAGTTACCATTTTAATTATTATATATTTAAACGATGTTTTAATAGCATTTAAATATAAATTAAAAAATAATTAGTCCGGGACAAAAAGCCACACGTGACGGTTGAAATCGAAAGGTACGCGAATGCACGCTATAAGTATTTTTCACCTAAGTATTACCTACAAGTAATAACATTCGACGCAGTTCTTTGTTCATTTCATAATAATCAATTTTATCAGCAAATTAAGTGCAAATTGAGCGAATATAAGTAACGATTAGAGTAAAAAGAATCTTATTAATTGAACGTAAAGATGACAGGCAAATCTATCTTAGACAGGCATTGATGTGCAACACAAATTTCAAAAAATATCTGCCGATAGAAAAAAAATCCACATCCTTTACCATAATTCAGACAATTTTCAAATCTAAATGAACTCGAAATAATAAATCATGATAAAAATGGTGCGACACTTGCCGGTTGTCCAGACAATTAACTGCCACACACGAACCGTCATCAAAGCGGTATCACACAGGTACCGTTTCACCCTTTCGGTTAGAGTCAGAGTGAAAACACAATAGAAATTTCATTTCACACTTTCACCATAAAAAACCCATAGATATATATAGCTATTGGAGAAAAATTTAAAAATTCGCACCCGCATAGTTTTGATATGCAAAACGCGAGCGCGGTTTACAATTTTAGTTCTTCCACAGTATGTTTTACACTGTACATTGGCTTATATCAGAACGATGTGGGGCAATTTCCCTTTCAACTAACATCAATCTACTTCGGAAGTTAGGCTCGCGATTACGAGTGACTGTTATTGTTCAACTATAACTGTTTGTTCTATTCAATTAACTTCTATGAATATTTCTTGTTGTATAGCTTGGCAAATTTTATAAAGTACACTTGCGGTCATATTAGCTTGAGCATAACAGCTTAATTAACTTACAATTATATTTATGTTTTACTAGTTTGTAGGTAATATTAAATGTTTTCCTAGATTAAGCAATCATTCCATTTTTCTTAAAAAACACTACGATTAGTAACATTATCTAACTCTCGTATTTAACATTATAATATAATTGGAATATTATCCACTTTCATAAAAAAACTTCTTCCTAGTAGGTAGTAACAAAAAATCACTTAAGTTCCGTTAGTTATTAAAAGAAAACGAAAATAAAACAATAGCAGTGTATATTCAAAAAAATATAAAAATTTATCGATTATAATATTATTCAGACCATTGTAATACTTTTAATGTGTTGCTTAAATATTTTACCTAATTTAAATAAGACATTGTGGCTTGAAACGTGTCTGAATGACTGTGGAAAATTTTAGACTGGCTTATAAATAAATACTTAGATGAATTTTAAATGAGGACAACAATAGTTTTTGGTTTCGATTTTCAATTCGATAAGTAACTATGTATATACAAAGTTAAATAAAAAGAGTAACACCAAGTATAGTTTAGCTACACAAAATTTTATACGTACTTAGTAAGAGCTGTAAAAAAATTAAAATGACATTCTTAATATTTTAAATATTACAGCAATTAATTTAAATATTAGTACGCCTAACAACTTTTAATCGCATCACATACGAGTTGGGCCAGGAAATGCGTTATCAGTGAATTTCAATAGAAGGCAACATTTATAACTACGTAATCTAATTATTACAATTTCACATTCATTAATAATTTAATATATTTATAAGGACAATTAAAAAAGGTTTGATTTATTTCTTCTACAAAATATAAATATACAAAATGTATGTACGTATGTATTCCATATATATTCAAATGTTTTATTATTACTTATGGAATTTTTACATCTTTTTAAGATATGGCAATAGCTACATCATAACATTGCAAATATCAGATCGCCAATATATGGAAGGCGAACATTGAGATAGATAAGAGAACAAAGTGATAAGTCACTTTAGAAAAAAATCACACATTGGTAAGACATGGTGCCAATAAAGAATAATCTATATATATAAAAATGAAACCCGTTTTCCTTGGTCACGGCATCACGCGTGAATGACTGGACCGATTTCACTAATTCTTTTTTTGTTGTATTTGTTATTATTAGGAGAAGGTTCTTACGGAAAAAAATATTAAGAAAATCTCTCAGAAATATTGAAAAATGTACATTTAATTTTGCATATTTTAAAAAACGCGAGTAACAATTATTTT